>NW_006499827.1:4137900-4153825 GCF_000471905.2 Amborella trichopoda
ATATTAGATATAGATAATATATAATTTCAATTAGGAATGAGATGATGGGTACCTTTAATACGAGAATCGGGCACATTTAGACCAAACCTTTATCATGCTTAATTTAAAATGGACAATAAGGTTCAAAAGAAAGAGCAAAACAAATAAAATCTAGATTTGCAATATGATCTATTTCATAACATTTCATTTTTTATTGGGGTTGTTGCCCTTCATTTCAATGGGGACAATTCTCATTGCTTGAAATTTGTCCGTGGTTAGGTGCCTCGATCTCGCCCTCCGGATCCAGATGTCTGGAGTCACATGTCTCGAGTTTCGGGGGATCCTGGGACTTGAGATCACCCTCTCGGGAACCTTGCTCTGGAGCAAGGGTAGGTATACCAACCAATGAGAGAGGAATTTAAGGTAGGTTTGGAACATACTCGAGCTGGCTCGCGTGGGCGCCCTCTTAGATCACGAAGAAGGCCCTCCAGTCCTACAACTGGTTCGAAATCGCCTCCCTTGGCCTGTATTCGCTTGTTTTTGCAATCACACACATATGGTTAATTTTACGAGACAAGTGGGCCATAGGACCCCACCTTGTCTTTGGGTGAATGTATACAAGGAGTACACATTCAAAGGAGAAAAGAGAAGAAATGATGAGATGAGGGTTGGGAGAAGGAAGAAGAGAGAAGAAGAAGAAAAGAAAGATACATTTGATTGTGTGACTAGCTTAGCACAGTGCCTAGATATGATGATTGACCTGACATGGTAGCAAGACGGGCACGATAACGATACCGGCACGGCGGCAATACTACTCGACGATAGAACACCAACATCAACTAGCCCGGCACAATGGCAAGTTCGACGTGGCAGCAAGACGGGCACGGTAACTTAGGCCGTCACAACGGTAGTACTGGTCGATGACGAGACTACCGTGACAGTGCTAGACTTGTCCCTAGGTCAAATGAGAGAGCAAAAAGAAGAAGAAAGAGGGAGATAAAGAATAAGAAAAGCAAAGAGAGAAAGAGAGAGAAGAAGAGAGATATAAGAGAAAAGAGAAGGAAAGCAGAAGAAAGGCGAGAGAAGATGAAGAGAAAAAGGAAAGAGCAAAGAAAAGAAAGAAAGGAGAGAGAAGAGAATAAAGAGAAAGGAGAGAGAATAAAAGAGAGAGAAGAAAAGAAAAGAGAGAGAAAGAAAAGAGAGAGAAAGAAAAGAAAGAAATAAGTGATAAAAAACATGGACGGCGATGGACTTCCGCCATTCATGACAGAGAAAGAACATGGATGACGATCGACTTTCGCAAGTCGATGATAGAAAGAGAGAGAGACAGGAATGAAAAAGAATATCATGCGCGGTGATGATCATCGTCGTGCACCACATGGGAAAGGGGAAATTTGGATAGAGGCTCAGCCCGCCACTCGGATTAAGGCCCGGCTAACTGCGCATATTTCCATAAGGTTAAGAAAGACTAAGAACATCATACCCAGCGATGAGCATCGTCGTGCACGACTAAAAAGGAGAGAGAAGGAATATCAAGGTGAGGGAAAGAAAGACAGAGAGAGAGAGTTTTGGGAAAGATAAAAAAGAAAAAGAAAGTACAGAGAGAAGGTGAACAATGAGACATGAAAAAGAAAGAAAGAAGAAAGAGAAAAGGAAAGTGAAGAAAGAGATTAGGAAAGAGCTAGAGGAGAAAGAAAGAAAGAGAGAGAAAGAGATTAAGAAGTAGAGAAGATGAATAGGGAATGAAGAGAGAAAGAAACACGCATGGTGTTGCGACCACCGTGTGTGTCAGAGAGAGAAGAAAATAGAAAGAGAGATCTGTGCATGATGTTGCCAATGCCGTGCATGTTAGAGGAAAGAGAGAAACATGCACAACATTGCCACCACCATGTGTGTCAGAGAAAGGAGAAAACAAAAAGAGAGATTCGTATACAGAGTTGCCATCGTCGTGCATGTTCAGACGGAGAGAGACAAAGGGAAAGACAGAGCAGAGAGAGAAGGGAGAAGAAAGGGATTCGTGCACGGCATTGCCATCGCCGTGCATGTTCCGACAAAAAGAGACAAAGAGAAAGATAAAGCAAAAAGAGAAGGGAGAAGAAAGGAGAAGAAGAGAGCAAGAAACACGCACACCGCTGCCATTGTCATGTGTGCTAGAGAGATTCATGCACGGCGTTGCCATCACCATTCTTGTTCAGACAGAGAGAGACATAGAGAAGGATAGAGCAAAGAGAGAATAAAGAAAGAAGGAGAAGAGGAAGAAGAAGGAGAAGAGGAAGAAGAAGAAAAGAGAGAAGAAAACACACACGGCGTTGTCATCGCCGTGTATGTGAGATAGAGAAAAATAGAATAGAGAGAGAGAGGTTCATGCATGGCAGTGCTATCACCATGCACATTCAGTCAGAGAGAAATAGAGAGAAAGATCGACAAGAAGAAGAAAGACAGAGAATGGGACACACACAACGCTGTCATCTCCATGTGGGTTAGAGAAAGAGAAGGCAAAAGATGACATGCACTGCTCTGCCATAGTCGTGCTTGTCTACAGAGACGAAGTGACAGAAGCTAAGAAAAAAAGAAGAAAGAAAAGAGAGGGGAAGCAAGAGAGAGAAAAAAAAGGAGGAAAGAAGAAGATAGAGATGAGTGGAGAGAGAAAGAGAGACGAGAGGAGGAGAGGGAAAATTACCTTACCGAAGGATACCAACCCATTTTTTCTCTCTCTCCTCTCTCTTCTCTCCAAGACGCATCCATGAATTCAAAGAAGAAAATCGAACTTTATTGATCAATTGAAAGTCTGTAGGGGAACCAGGGAAGAGCCAGGGAAGCCTTTTACAATTAAGTTTCCATGTATTTATAGAGTTGGGCCCAAACATGGGTGGATGTCCAAAGCCTATCTCAATTGATGATAATTACAATTATTTTGAATTAAAATAAATTCTAAAAATAGTGCAAAATGATTGTTTTACCCCTGCCTCACAATTCATGGAATTTCAATACAGTCCCTACTGCTGCCCCAAACCATACATGATCTTCCGTGGATGATCTGGGATTGCTCTGGTGCTCGTTTGTTAAAAAGATGATTGTTTTTTTATAGGGCTCGGAAAGGCGATCGATTTGATACCAACTTCGAGCCATGGATCATGTTTTTAAGCCACGATCATGCGACTTGAAATTTGGATGGATCTTGAAAACTTCGGATCCATAGTGCGCTCGTTCCTTGATGTTTCTTCATGATTTATTCACTGGATCACACTAAGCATGATGTCACGATCGCGTGGCAATAAATACAGCTCGATTTCGTACCCGGACGAAGATTTCGCAACTTTTGAGTTTTGACCGAAATCTGAAATTTCGGCAACGAAATTTACAGTCACTTTATTTGCTTTGTGTGCGAAATCCGACCGTTCATCATGTACAGAGTTCGGACCAATGATAGCCCTAGACCTTACGCACACAATGGAACTGGTCTCGCATCAATCTAACTGCGAGCACTGTGATTTGGCAGCTTGAGCGAGGCATGTCGCTGCTGATTTTTCTGCAACTTTCTTCACGAATCAGTAACTTCTCTCTAGCTTCTCTCCTTGTTCGGGCATCGTCATGAGGCATGCCATAGATCGCAACGCTCATCTTGATGAGACGAACACGCTCACAAAATTTGAACGCGATCCGACTCAGGACGAATGAGATATGGGCACTGCCCAAGACTGTAAAAACAACCACCTTTAATGGTGATTTGGTGCAGGGAGGGTGCACAGGAATAGTGGGCGGCCGATCCCTTTTTGGTCTTTTACCCATAACTTTGTCCTGGAGTGCCCGATTAAGCCGAAACTTGACCCATAGAGATTTTCAACCGTGTCGGATCCAATGGCGGTGGTCCCATATCAATTTAATGCTCCAAAAATAGGGCTATAGTTACGAGGTCCGTTTCAGGGTGCTAGAGACTGATTTTTCTGAAATTGTTTCTTTGTCTGCAATTCCTTAGACATGTCGTATTGCAACGAAACTTGGCAGCTGGCCTTTTGAAGTACTTGAGAAAAATTTTACTCGTTCTGGAAAAATTCTGAGACTGACGAGAATTCCACTGTATGTCAAGGCTTTATTGACCAACGTCCTCTTTATTACGCATCAGGGACCAAGGAGCTGAAAAATGTCTTCAAACAGTCCACTTTTGGGAGCCAAAGAAAGACATCCACATATTTTTTAGTATTTCAAGACTCGACCTGATTGGCAAGGTAACTCAACCTCGGCTTGGCCGAGGCGATTTCTAAGCTACTTTCTTCATTCTTAAGTCTATTTCCGAGCTATTTGATCTCCAATAGACAATGGAGCTGGTGCATAGTTAATAAATTTTTTCTTTTTCCAAATAACTTGATAGAGCAAAATGGTGGACCATAATTCGTGTAGTCAATCTCAATTAGTTGAAAAAAAACTCTAATGATGATGACAATAATTTTTATTTCAAATAACAAATAAAATTGGGCTAAAATTTTGAGTGCAGCCCCACTTGGGTGCACCTGAAAAAAATATAATTCAAATTTAGAAAATGGTGAACTTACCTGCGCAGCATGGATATTGGTTATTTCAAAATTTTCTAATATTTTAGGTGTGAGACGGTCATGCCCAAAATTGCAAATCTCTCATATATAGAAAGTAATTAAAATTCAAATAATAACATACATTATCAACTGTTAATCAAGATCAATCTGCCAGAAGGTGGACCAAATTATTAAATAAAACAGCTTTCGCATTTTTTTCACAAATTTATGCAATGAACTATCTTTACTTACCCCTTATAATGTTAAACCATGAATACTATGCTTTGGATTTGAACCTATATGGCATGAGCACATTTTTCTTCCTCTTCTCCTTCTTCTTCTTCTTCTTATTGTTTTCTGGTTTTTTTTCCAAAGAACCCCTATGTCCTGTCGGCTAACCCATCTGGATCGAGCACTGGGTCAGCGATAAGTGCAGCAACAAATCTAGCAACTGTAACTTTAAGCACCGAAACTGATGGCTCCATCATTAAGTGCTAACAGCGTAGTTGGGATCAAGCCCACTCTTGGCCTCACTAGTAGAGCTGGAGTTATTCTTATATCTCCTCGACAAGACACTGTTGGGTAAGCTTTCTGTACATAAAAATGAGAAAGTATATATACTCACTGTGAAAGTATATCTATAGAATAGGATCATCACCACGGTTTGCTTCAATGAGGTGGAGTAATATTGATCTTTTATTTTCTTTTTAGGAAATTGTTCTTATTTATATTGGTCTTTTTATTTGAACAATAATCGTGAAATTATGGCGGAACAGTTTGCGATTCTATGTCATACCCACCATACAAAGTGCGTATGGCATAGTTTCCCTTTCATCAGTTATGTGTGCTATTGCAAGAACAATATAGGATTGATTTCCTCCTTCCAATCCACTCAGTAAATTCAGATTCAATAATTGTTATTTAGAATGCTACATATTGACTTTGAACAATTTCGTATACATTTTGGATTAACATGTAGAAAATGGCAGGCCAATTTGTCAGACTGTTATGGATGCAGTGTTTGTTTTGGATGAAATTGTGGTTTTGATCAAAGGGACAAGAAAGCTACAATAGCAGCATCCAATTTCATACCTGCTGGGTGTTACAAGTAATTTCTCAAGGCAGAGGGTCTTAGAGGGAAAAGAATGGGGATCCTAAGAGAGCCTTTCTTCAATTTCTCAGGGACATCTGTGTTAGCACAGACATTCGAAACCCATTTTAAAACATTAAGGTACTAATTAGAGAAGCCACTTGAATTTTTTTATGATGTATTATGATCATTGAAACACTGAGAACGGGTTAGAAGAGAAACTGAATATTTCAAAACTTGAGTATCTTGATATCGTTCAGAAGAAAAAATATCATGTAAGCCAACATCGTTATACTGTCATATAAGTCACTTTCAAACCTAGGGATCCGTTAGGCCCAAATTTTGCACACACGTAGGCCTCATTTGAAATATCAAAATTTATGAAAAATGAAAATAATCCACTATATAAATTTGCACACAAGATAGAAGACAATGAGGCTCCCATTTGGTGTATAAGAGATCTAAGACTTCTTCAACTTAAAACAATTTTTTTTAAAATTGTTTATTTTTCATATCCAAGTTGTATTCAAAATTTGAACTAGAAACGATCCCTTTGGCTATGTTTTGGAGCTCAGCCTATACTATAGCTATAAGCCTGTTGGAGTGTAGAAGTTATTCCCTCTAACTAAATTTTCATAAGGATGTATTTTTCTTTGTTATCTTAACACTGCACTTATTTTATTTTGATTTATGTCTTCTTTAAAATAAAACTCATCTAAAAGACGAATATTGATTGAAAATACAACTTATAAAGAAAATATGAGTTGCAGATAGTGTGAGAAAAACTAGAGTGTAAAAACTCAAAATACAAACACCATTGAAAGCTAAAGTTCCATTTTTCTTCTGTTTTTACTTGTTTCCTTTAAATTTCTTCCATCTTATGTTTAGTTAAAAAATTCCTAATAGTTTTCAAATTATTATGGGGAATTATCAAATTTTGACAACATGCTATGGAATAACTGCATCAGAAAATTCTCAAATAGATTTATGATATGCTTTTGGTTGTGTCGCAGGAAAAAGGGAGCCATTCTAGTAGATAACATAGAAATATCAAATATTAATGTCATTTTGGATGTTCGAGAGAGCGGAGAAGGGTTGGCATTGCTCTATGAGTTCAAAAAGGCATTGAATGCTTACTTGTCTGAACTACTGGTTTCACCTGTTAGGACATTGGCAGATGTGATTGCTTTCAGTATAAAGCATTCAAAAGAGGTATCTCTTGCCCTCTCCCCCATCCACTTCCCCTTCTCTACTTTAATTATAGAACTTGATGATGTTATATCCTCATTTAATCTCTTTTGAATGTTAGCCCTGGATCAAATTGACTTCTACTTTTATTTTAACATACTAGGGTGTTCACTCTTTTCTTTTAGCAGGCCGAAATCTATCAAACGGGTAAACGATTCCCTACCCATTTTCATTAATTCAAAAAGAACAAGAAAAATTAGAAGTATATTAGATCACTCTTTGATGGGTAGTAATTGTTGCATCAAAAAAATGCCCCAACAAGAGCCGTTTTGGTAGTATTTTGGTATATCAGGGTGTTGGGATAAGGCTTTGATGAAGATGATGATATTACATCAGAGTGTTCACACTTCTTCAACACATGTTCCATTTTTAGATCCTCCTTGTGTGAGGATGCGTCAAATTACCAAAAATAAATATCACAACCAATATTTTACTTTTGTTCATGATTTGCAGTAGACATGAATACACCTTTTCAGTTGGTTCAAACCCGAGCTTAAGCATGATCTAGCAGAAGCAATTCAATCCAAAAAAAACTCTGAATTGTTAAGGACAATGTTAACCAAACTAGTGCGATAGTATATTCCTTCATCTGACTTAAACCTCCAAAGTGGATGGTTGGCTTCTTACAAAACTATGTAAGAACTCTATAATGGGTCAAAAAGTAATAGCGCAGGTTACATCCCTTGAACATACAATTGAAATTCCCAGTTAGGTGGAAAACATGAAATATGTTAGTTTGTTTTCTTGGAAATACGGAATAATATATTCTATTAAGAAAGATGATTTTGTAGTATATCCATTATTTTCATGTTCCTTTTAGCACTAGTCATAAAAATAAAAAATGGGGGAGTGAGGACTTCTATGTAAATACTGAATATTTTGGAAGCAGACCATAATTACTGCAACCATAATGAGATTGACATAAATTTCCCTTAAAAAATAAAAAATTTATAAAAATCCAAAAATATAATAATTTATTTGTAATATGTTTCTTTATGTTTTTATCATTTTGGTAAAATAATGAAGTGTTTTGGCCGTGAATACTTATTTTTACATTTTTCTTTCTTTTTAGATTATTATTAAAATAACCCCGATCACAAAATTTATTCTTTTAAAATCCTTTTTTTTTTTACTACTTTTTAAACCTCATTTAAATGTGTTTTCTTTAATTTTACTTTAAACATGTTTTAGAACCTTTTTGGATATTTTGGGTTTCTTTTGTATTGTTTTATTTTTAACACTTTTTGCCCTGGCCGGACCCTGGCCAACTCGGGCCAAGTAACTTGGAATTCAGCCGAGTTAACCTAGGCTCGACCCATAGCCGACTTCCATCCCCAAGTCGTGGTTTTCCAACACTGATCCAGATAAATGGTTATTTTGCACAGGAGAAGCTCAAAGAGTATGGACAAGACACTTTCATAATGGCTGAGAGCTTAAACAGGTCAAACAGTAGCCAAGTGAAAAGGGCCATATCAAATCTCAAAGAGTTATCAAGAAATGGTATTGAGAAGGTGATGAGGGAGAAAAAATTAGATGCTATTCTGGCTCCTGCTAATACTCCAGTCTATACCATATTAGCAATTGGAGGTTATCCTGGGATCACTGTGCCTGCTGGCTATGACGAGGAAGGTGTGCCATTTGGGATTTGTTTTGGTGGACTCAGGGGCTCAGAGCCCAAGTTGATTGAGATCGCCTATTCTTTTGAGCAAGCAACACACATTAGAAGGCCTCCAACCTTCAAGTCTTGATACAAATGGTTGTGTTTTGCACTTAATAGTACGACCCACTTTTATTTGATGATAAATACAATGCATACTTATGATTGGTATTAATGCATCTAGATTGGTCACCTGTCTAAATATTAATTATGTGGCTGATGATTGGTATTAATGCATGTAAATTGGTCACCTGTCTGAATATTAATTATGTGGGCTTTTTTTTTTCCCTTTGTTTTTGGAGTAGTTCAGTGTTAGGAATAGAACTTGGGATGTAGCATTGCTTGATATCAACTAATAACCACTCAAGCCCAAGCCTAACCCTATTCCCATTGTGCTTTTAATGTTTGAATACACACAAGAAAATGAGTTCAAGTGGTATTTTGCTTCTTTTCTATCTATAAAATTTATGATACGAAAATCATATAAAGAGACAATTTACTTTTAGTACAAGGAAGTCATAATCGCTCTTGTCCGTCAGATTTCAAGTCGGGTAGTTGTAAAGTGTGGTTTATTAAACTTAGAGTTATAAAAAAAAAAAAAAGTATCAAACTTTGTGAGACACCCCAAAGTATCCAATTTGACATGTAATAGCTAGTAGCATTATTGACGTCCTTGTACCAAAGATAACTGGCTCATTGTAGACAATACCTTTATGATATGAATACTCTTAAGATACTTAAATGAATCTTTTTTTCGTAGTAGATCAATGACTACTTGAACTTTGTTAATCCAAATCCATTAATATTTCCCGGCTAATAGGTTCCATAAACACTTGGTTTTATCTTAGTATAATTTGATTGTTAGGATAGTGCACTAGTATTACTTTTATCCTATGGCATTGTATACTATGAAATCATTTATTTTTTGTACAAGGTCACAGTCACTTTTAGCTATTGGATGTGAAATTCAATAGATTAAAATATATCATAACATTTGACAAATTTTATTTTGGGCTTTGTGCCCAAATATCCTCAACTCTTAGATTTCAAATATAGCAATCAATAATAATTGTGACTTCCTTGTATCCAAAGTCAATTCATACATTATGTCACTACAATGCACTATTTCAGGTTCCATGTTTACACTATGCAGGATGTCACTTTTACTTTAATGATATAACTTGAAGAAAATCTCAAACCAATGAATAACCAAGAAAAGTCATATCCTAAATATAAAAATATAAGGGAATCATCCTATTAGAGAAAATAACAAAACTCTACATAGCTTTGTTTACGCATGAAGCTTGGCCGAGAAAGAACTATGTTTCTTCCAGCTCAGTTTAAGGGATACAAAATCAATAAAAATTAATAGAAAAGGTTCATGTCATATTATCAATGTTATCAAACTCACTTCGCTTTGGTCAAAGAGGTCGAAGCCTTCAGATTTTAAGCATAAGCCGAATTGAAGAGAAGTATGGTGCCGTCGCATTGGTCAAATTCAGGCCACTTCAAAGCTAGTCGGCCTACTTTGGGTATGCTTCTGCCGAACCTTCGGGCTTCTTCGGTCAAAAAATAAATACCTATATAAGAATATTTTTTATTTTTAATTTTTTATTTTTATATATAAATATCTAATTTATTTGTATTATTTTTTCAAAAAAAAGTTCTAAATCTTCCCCTAATCGATCCAAATACCGAAATATTTCATTTTCTCAGCAAACCAAAAAAAAATCTAAAACGAATCTGACAACATTGCGTATTACATATGACAAAACGTTGGCCTAACAACTTTCCATCATAGTCCGACCATACTAGCAAGACATTCACCACATAGCCAAGGAGAAGATTAGAGAAACTTTAGAAAACAAAGGAAAAGGTTTTAAAAAGCGTTTGAAAAAAATAGAAAAGACTGTTATCCAAGCAAATGAAAGAAAATGAAAAGAGAAAAAGGAAAAGATGTGAGAGTACTTGATAAGCTGGGCACACAGGTCTAACACCAAGAGTTGAGGTTTAAATGGGGGCCGTTGTCTTGGTCCTATAAGCTAGAGAAGATTGTGTTTGGAGTTGAAATAAGATTTAAAAGTAGTAAGGCCAAGGTACGCTGGTCTGGGCTCCACCTAATGGTAGGTTTTGTTTTTTTGTTTTTAAAAAAAGTAATATCATTTGGATAAGGGTCTTATAATCATAATAAGACTGATATTAAAAACATTATGTTGTAACACCCAACACCTTCAACATCTATGCCTTCAATCCATTCCTAGGTTTTAAGGATTTTGGTGAGTTTAAGGTCTCGAAAGAGTTGGGTCGAGGTTTACTAGAATTACAAGATATCTTAGAAGGTCTATAGTTAGGGTTACGGTTGCCTCGAAGGTTTGCCTAAAGGATTAGTGCAATTACGAAAGTTGGCTTTTTAGGGCTAACTAATTAGCGTTTCCTAATGATGGGGATCCTATGGTAGTTTTAGATGTTACTTGAGACATATGGAGCACAGGATATGGTGCACCATGGGCTATTATGTCACTGGCAGGATGCAAACCATAGTTACCAGAGCGCCCAACTAGGATGGCGCTCCCACTCCAGAACCTAGCTCCTGTGTTTCCTGACCAGGATCTCGAACGGAACTCAATTTAAATTTTTCAGGAGCTGGCTCATATTTATAGGATTCTCGATCCCATGGACAAAGGATCTCGACCCCACCGTCCCACCAAACGCGTTCCTTAAATTGTAGATCTCGTTCCAGAATAAATTAGATCCCTACGTTCTCGAAACTTCATCCGTACATTCTCGGAACTTCCTAAAAGAAACTTTTTAAATAATATTAACTTTTAAAATAAAATAGTTATATTTTAACCCAAATTTTCATACAAGTGGAGTCCTACGATGGGAGCACAGACTAATCATGTATGGAAAGCTATCCTTCCTTGAATGATGCTCTATCATTTCCAAATAGGAACATGGTTATTCATAGATGGGGGCGCTATTTAATGGAAGCTCAATCTTAATGAATATAGGAACACGATCCCATTTGACATGGAACAGGTATCTGTTAAATAAAGATCTAGATTCCAATGTATTGGGAACACACTATCTGTTCATACGACAGCTCGATATGCTACTTTTACCCTCACCGAAATTCTCTTTCCGAACTTTGTTGCTTTGGCCAGCCGTCAATCCGACGCTCCCGCTCCCTAGAGCAGGAGTTGTTCCCGCTCTCTAAACAAGGAGTTGTTCCCGCCCCTGGTAACTATGGTTCAAACTAGGAAGGAAGTCCTTGAAAGGGAACAAAATTATGTTTTAGGTCTAGGATAGTTCTGGGGAAGTGATTAGGACTGACTGGCCCTATGGTTTAGGTTTACGGACTCCAAACAAGCCCTTTAGCCAATGTAGGATATCAAGCTGGTAACTGTGTTTTCTACTAAAGTCAGCCGTAAACCAATAAATATATGAAAATTCCAGCCCAAGATATTATTACACATAAAAGAAATTTTCAATTGAATCTAAAGGGATAAAATAAAGGAATCGGCTAGTTTTGAGCCGTTCAAAATAGGGAACAGAGCAGTTCGGAAGTCCAAAAATGGCAAAACTCGCTTCAATACAAAGGAAAAAGAAAAGAAAAAGAGGGGGATATTCTTTTAGTGATAGTAAACCCCTATACGTTGTGGTTTTCATTCTCACTGACACCTTTAAAAACTACCGATTAATTTAAAAAAGGTGGATTTCATTCAAACAGGCATCTTCAAAAGCTACTAACTAAGTTAAATCAGTAGGGGCCGTCTTCCCTATTGAATTACCAAAAAAAAAAAAAAAGCCTTAATAGAGAATCTTGTCTTAAACCATGGCATACAACCTCCTCCAAGCAAAATATATGCATGTCATGGCAGTATAAGAATTCCACTCCCAAACCATGGCATAGAGCCGAGAGGAAGTCTTAGAGGAGGGAGAGGAGCTGAGTTCGTGGTGGTAGTACACCCCATATCTCAGTTGCACGTTGTGGCTTTTACTCATAACTTCAAAAACCACTAACTAATTCAAAAAAGATTAGGGGCCTATTATCCCTACTTACTTACTTAAAAATAAATACGTAATAATAATAATAATAATAATAATAATAATAATAATAATAATAAAGCCTTTGAGGAGAATCTCATCATCAAACCCTCATATATTGGATAGTGTTTGTGATCTAGCCATTCCTCCAATGGTCTATTGCAAATCAACAGTGATAAATTCCCCCATCTACAAAGAAGGCCAGACCTAAAAATGACAGCACGCTGGACCACCGTAGGAGGACCATCCGCTAGTGTATAAAATATTGCAACGTACACTGACGGTCCTCAAACCATGGGTACTTGCTCAAACCAGATTGCTCTACCCCTCTTGCTTGTTATCTCTCCCTCTTTTTCCTTTGAGATCAAGGAAGACACAGTGAACGAAATTCAAGAAGCCTTCAAGCGCAAGGAGCTCACATCAAGAGACCTCGTTGAGTTCTACGTACAATGCTCGAGGTGAACCCGGATGCGTTGGACCAGGCCGACATGGCTGACAAAGAGAGAGAGGCCACACATGGAGAGTACGCCAAAGGGTTACATGGGATACCGGTGCTGTTAAAGGGTAACATAGCGACACGAGACCAGCTCAACACCACGGCTGGATCACTTGCATTGCTTGGCTCGGTTCGGTGGTGCCAAGCGTGGTCAAGAGGCTGAGGAGGGTGGGTGTTATCATTCTGGGGAAGGCAAGCCTTAGTGAATGGGCACATTTTAGGAAGTTTAAGGCCCCTAATGGGTGGAGTGCTCTTGGGGGTCAACCTAAGGTAACACATGGATCCTTTATTTAGAGCAAATGGTTTCGAAATCCCCTCATGCATTAGTCTCGTTGGGATCATTAACGGCGAGTCCGATTGCCTTACCCAGTCGAGTCGTAAGCAAAAAATACATGCAATTTATGCCTTTTTTTAGGAGTAAGCTTTGTAAAAACACGCTTATACAAAAAAATTCAAATAAATGTTTTATTTAAATAAAAAAATAAAATGGGAGACTAACTTTTGGTCATTGGATATGACCATATGAGATCTTAACCATTGGAATGGTCTGTCCACTTGATGTGGACGGGTACTTTCCCTTTTTAGTTTATTTTAAATGGTTCCTTTGCATTTGTTAATGTACTACCTTATTCAGGATTATTTTTCTCTTCTATGCTCACTTTGGCTTTCTAGCATGGTTTTTTTAGAACAAACAAGCAATTAGTTTTCCAATGATTTCTATTTACCTTTTTAATTTATCTAATTTTTAACTGTTTATTTGAATTTTATTTTTTTAATAGCATAAATAACTCGTTCGTATCTACTATGGCTTGGCCGAGTAATTAGCTTCAACCAAGGTCCGAGTACCTTGGTCTAGGTGAGCTTGAAATATGGAATGCATTTTCAATGACGCCCGGCTTTGCGAAAACAAAGTGAAGCCTCATCTCATATCCTCATTCGGAAAGCATTTTGGGCATCATAAATCTTCAAGATGGCTCTAAATTCAATTTTTAAGCCGACTATAAAATTTTGAAGCTCAAAAAATAGTACAAAGCATACTATCTATTAATACTCATTTTTTCGACGAAATGGACAAATTGTTTTATAATAGACATCATTTTTTGAGCTTGGAATCCTAATTTTTTTCACAACTGTAATAGTCAAAGACGATGATTAATTTGAAGGTTTTAATTTTCAACAATTGTAATCTTCCTTGAGTTTTAGTGTGAGGCTTTACTTATTTTATTAGGGCTGTAGCCCTATCAAAACATTTTCCTGGCTGATGTCATGAAAATTTGAAAGTTGAAATTTTCAACGTGTTATCTCATAAAGATTTCTAGGAAATACCCACGTTATTAAATTTTTTTCATATTTTTTGGAAACAACGCAAAGATTGGATAATCATATTTTGAGAGATTCATTCCCATTTAGAGAAACTACGATTTTATCTAGTATTTTTTGAAAACAACGCACAGATTGGATCATCATATTTTGAAAGATTCATTCCCATTTAGAGAAACCATGATTTTATCTAAATACATCATCCGCATGCTCGATTTTATGCAAATATTTGCTCCTAATTCTCTGTGAAAATGGGTATTAACATTGAGAACCAACAAAGTCACAGTTTTGAGATAGTCCATTCCTTAAAGAGTTTTGTTTGCATGATGAAGCTCTCTGCAATTTCTACACTGGATTTCTTTGTCCTTCACTGTGTTTCTGGTAAGTTCTTGTGTTCCTCATTCCCTGCAATGAATGTACCATCTCTTTCTCTCTCTTTTGTTGTCCACCTCTTTTTCTCTTTTTCCTTTTTTTCTAAGAATCTCTCTATTAACACGTTTTTGTTCATTCATTTTACTTTTATTTATTTTTGAGTAGATGGGGAAGGTCTACTACCGGTGGTAGGCATAAAACTCAAACCTACTATTTTGACTATCTATGTCTTGAGTCCAATCCTTTCAGTTGTTCTTAAGATTGAGGCTCTCTTTCTCACTATTTACGAAGACTTATATATTTTTTAGTTTTCTTACTTGTGTGTCTCCCACGAAAGAGAGAGAAACAGAGCGAGAAAGAGATTGTCTATTACAATGCCTATGACATTCCCATTGTCTCTTGTCTTTCATTTGCTCTCAACCTCATTGTTTAAACTTTTGACCGCTACAATAGGCTCTTATATTTATTCTTTTTCCTTTCTACTTTTGAAAAAATTTTGTCCGGACCAATTTATTTTATAATATATATAGGTTGGTACAATTTTATAGTTTTAAATAAAATTATATGTGACCGTATTATCCGAATTTCAATATGGTATGGATGTAATCTTTTACATCCTAACATAGATTGCATGCATGCATGAGAGTGTCCCCCTTGCAAGGCTAAGTTAGCATGAATAAAGAGTCAAATATAGTAATTTGTTTCTATTTTGATTTTCAGCACTTGGAGAGGGGACTACCTTGAGAAATGCAGGCATGGACAAATGCGAGCTGAGGTTGAAGAACAGGAAGCTAATTTCTTCAGCGACTATTAGCAGCGGAGTGGATTCGGAGTGGATTCGGAGTGGCTAATCTAATTGGGAACCACAATGGTGAGGGTAGCCTGCCCTCTATATTAAAGGGCCGCAAGCTTCATGATGTGCCCAGTGGTCCTAACCCAATCAGAAACCACCATGGTAGGGGTAGCCGGCCCTCTGTTCTGGAGGGCCGTAAGCTCCATGATGTGCCTAGTGGTCTTAACCCAATCGGGAACCACAATGGTAGGGGAAGCTCGACCTCTGCCCCAAATGGCCGTACGCTCTATGAAATACCCAGCGGCCCTAACCCACGCATTAACCACAATGGTGTGGGAAGTTCGACCTATGCCTTGAAGGACCATATGCTCCATGATGTGCCTAGCGGCTCGAA
>NW_006499827.1:4162193-4180005 GCF_000471905.2 Amborella trichopoda
TACTACTAGTCTAAGATACTATAGTAGTACTACTACGTACGTAACGTAAGTAGTACGTCTATTAATTATTTTACTTTACTTTATTAGTATATATAAGTATATAATTAATTTAGTTAGTGTATAGTATATATATATATATATATATATATATATATATATATATACACACACAATAGCTGCAAATCACAATCCTATGTTTCATCATCTTTACGTATCCGATTTTTTCCCTATGTTTTTTTTTAACTAAATCCGAAACCTTATTTTTTTAGCAATATGTATTTGTTACCCGAATTTTTTTGTCCGACTTTTTGAAATAAAAACGACTTATTACCGAGATTTTATTATCTCCCGACTTGCTAACAATGGTTGCCACTGCCCAAATGAATTTCAGGTTTTGGAGTTAGTGCATCTTGTAATACATTTTTTTACCATTAGGTTTCAAGATTTTCAAGTTTTCATAGATTTGCTCAATCTACACTATTTTTAAATCTTTAAATTTTATAATTAAAGATGAAAATATATTTTAACGCTATTACAAAAATTTCCAGTATTGAAATCATATTTCTCGACACTATTTGAAGGTGGGCTGTAATTTGATTGTTTAGAGCCTCGACCAGATATTAAGTTTCCTATCTTGTAAAGTTTCCGGTTTCTATAACTACGAACAATTATAATAGCCTCAAAATTGCAATCCAGGAAGGATTGAATCTCCTTCTCAAGAATACAGTCAAATGAAGATGACTCCGTAGCTTTATAAGTTTAATATAAGTTGTCCCAAATAAAGAATACAGTCAAATGAAAATGACTCCATAGCTTTATAAGTTTATTATAAATTGTCCCAAAGAAGCAAGCATATGATGATTCATACACAACATAATACGGAGGAAGGCTACATACACAACATAATATGGAGGAAACCATATATTCTCCAAGCATACTAGGAAGACTACCATCAGAGAGAAAGAGAAGAAAATCACTTAGGGGCTCCAAATTTTTGCAGTATTGTAAGGGCTATGGGATTTCTGGGGTTCGATGATCGGAAGAGTTCACTTATGGTGCAATGGGAGGGAGGGTGGTCTGCCCCCACCATTGGTTGGGTAAGGACCATTGGGAACATCACCGAGCATGCGGCCCTCGGGGACTGAGACAGAGGGCGGGCTGCCCTCACCATGGTGGTTTCCGATTGGGTTAGGACCATTGGGCACATAGCCGAGTATGATTCCGTAGCCACCACCAAGCTTTGAACCCACTCCGCTGCCGTAACTCTTTGAAGAAATTATCTTCCTGTTCATCAACCACAACTCACCTTTGTCCAGGCTCTCTTTGCCATTGAAAGCACTTTCTCCTGTCCAAGAACTGAGAAAAACTGAACAAACTGTTACTCATGGTACCTTAGCCTAGGGTTTGCAGGTGAGATTCTCTCTCTCTCTGGCATGCACGTACAACTATCTTTGTCGATACATAAACTAATGAATATAGGAAAGGGGCTGTAGTCATGGTGGTAGCATCCCCACATCCAGTTACCACATCTTGGTATGCATTGCTAACCTTAAAAA
Source organism: Amborella trichopoda (assembly GCF_000471905.2). The sequence continues at coordinate 4,163,750 of NW_006499827.1, forward strand.
AATGTAACTCTCGAATCTAGTAGGGGTCTGTCTTCCCCACTGAATCACCCAAAAACAAATAAGACTAATGATTGTAAGGATTGTTGTGTTAAGACTTAGAGATTTACATAGGGACCATAAAAAATTTTCCTTAAATACGATAAAGTTTTTTCTAAAATACAAAATGCTCCATTTATAGTGGAAATTACAACAAATGTCGGGCAAATTGTGTATAAGTACATTATGATCCTGCAGGTACACACACTCTTTTCACTACATATGTGGTGCATTTATGCCCTTTAATATGCCATATGTTAGTTTTCGTCTTTAAAGAAGCAAAACAATCGCACATCGGAGATATAGGATTGAGCAAGTACATATAAATAAAACCCTAGGTGCATGTGGTGGGGGTTGGTGTATGAGTTGGTGGGTCCCATGGTTGGTGGAGAGCAGGAGGCACATGAATGAGCTGGTTGGATGGATCTGAAACGGTATCACCGATTCTCAAACTAGATCACCTGATTTTGAATCGCTATAAGTACAAAGCGAGTCTCAATGTAAAAGTCTCAATTTTAATTAAACCACTTGTTAAGGTCTTAAGGCTATACGTACATTGAGTCTCGATGTAAATAAGTACATTGAGTCCCAATGTAAAAACAAATATTCGAAAGAGAGAGAGTTGTTAGTGCATTAACAAATATTCGAAAGAGAGAATACTATAACTCTATAACTCGAGAATACATTGAGTCTAATATTCGAAAGAGAGAGTTGTTAGTGCATTAGGAAGTAACCAGAAGCCCAGTATCTCGAGTTATAGAGAGAGTTGTTAGTGCATTGCAGTGAATGAGGAAGATAGGAAGTTACCAGAAGGCCAGTAGGGAAAAGCAAATGAGTGTAGAAATACTCAGCATGCTAGCAAAACTTATCAACCAATGAACAATCCATAACTCTGACTCTTGCTGAAACTCAAGGTTAACAGCCATCTCTTATATATAGAGGATTAGGTACCATTATTACGAAATTTGTTTCCTATATTGCATAGAGTCAAGGATCCTGATACTAATTATCGGTATTATTATGTTCTCTCTGTATGGAAAGGAATCTCTAACAATCTTGTTTTGTTTTCAAAAAAAATACGAATATTTTCATTAAAATACGAGTATTTCTTAACCCAAAATAGCAGGTTGAAAATTCCTATTTTATTTATGGGTACATGTAATATACTCCTTCATGGGCGTTGTATATATTTATTCCCTTGGTTAGAAGACTTACTTTCAAGGATTTTTTCAATTTAAAATTATGGGAACTATCTAATAATCACTAGATGTTTATTCTCAAAAAATAAAAAATAAAATAAATTGGGCTTTTTAACACTCGATCTCACCCTCTAAAAACTAGACGGTCTCTATTAAATCTTGAGACATTATTTTTTTCAATTACGTAAAAGGTGCAATCAATAATTTTTCTTATTGAGGTTAATCTATCTGTTGAAGAGGTTATATGCTAAAATTTGGGATCCTTAAATTCATCCTAGTAAAGATTTTACTCGAGGGAGTAAATAGATAGTATCCTAGCCGCCACGTTCCCATCAGTAACATCACCCAACTAACACCTTCAAAAAAGCTAATTCCTAACTTACTAGAAAAAAAGGGGTAGGAGTCATTTCCATTGAGTTATCCAAAAATAAATAAAAATACTATATTTAAAAAATTTATTAATTAGTTTTTTAACTTTTAATTCAAGTCATTATTTTCTTTATAGCAAATTAATATGAGAAATTATAGAATGAGACGATTTACTTTTGATACAAAGCGGTCACTTCAATCTTGACTTTTGGATGTGAAGTTGGGTCGTTGCAATTATTCAATTGACCAAGCTCAAACTTCAAAAGAAATTTTCTTGAACTTTGAGACAACCAAGCCATCAAATTTCACATTGGACGGTTTTATGTAATTGTGACCACCTTGTATAAAAGATAAATGATCTCATCACATACAATCCCATTTAATATTTCCTATTACTTTTTTGAATTCTTTTCTAAATTGCAAATTCTCTAAAAGAAGGTCGTATTATTGGAATGAACTATCACGCATAGAAAAGCCTTTCTTAAAATTTTCATAATTTTTTTCTTGCTCCTATTTATTCTCCAAAAGATATTCTCTTGTATTTAATAAAAAATATATTAGAGAATTCTAAGAACAAAGAAGGAAGTAAATGCATAATACGTGAATTATCCATGAAAAACGGCGAGTCCAACCGGACTCGCCCGGTTCGACTCGAAAACACGCGTGCCCGTGCACGTTCCAACCACCCGGGTTCTAGAGTGGAACTGCCGGTTCCCATCCGGTTCTATCCGATTCAGCCCAGTTCACACATAACACATGACACGCACGTGCGAGTGTGCCCCATGCACACTCCCACATGCATACGTGTGTCCAAGCGCACGTGCGAGTGTTCCCCACGCACACTCACACGTGCACACGTGTGTCCAACCACACGTTCGACCGTGCCCCCCCCCCCGCACACTCACTCATGCACACATGCACACTCACACGTACACACTCACGCGTGCACACGTGTGCCCAAGCGCAAGTGCGAGCGTACCCCACGCACGCACACTCACACGTGCACACGTGTATCCAAACGCACGTGTGAGATTGCTCTAATATTTTTACACACATTTTGTAGTTCATATTGCATAGGTATTTATATACCAAAATTGAATACCCATCTTTCGATGTGGGATAATTCCCAAACATCATTAAATGAAAATGGAAAGTAAATATAGTCTATTAATCAGTAATTTATAATCACATGTAATTAGATGGCTTGATGGTTATGACTTTGAATTTTTTACTTGAGGTCCCAAGGTCGAATCCCCTTGGGCATGTGTTGCATTAGAATTCCCTTGGGCATGTGTTGTATTCGAATCCCCTTGGGCATGTGTTCACATTTTTGTTGTATATATAGTGGTTGGTATAAATATAAATATTTTTGTTGTGTATATAGTGGTTGGTATAAATATAAATATTTTTGTAAATAATATAAAAGACATAAAAAATTGAAAAATAAAAAAATTAATTTTTTATATAACAGTTAATTTTTGTCGTATATAGTGGTATAATTATTTTTGTAAATAATATGAAAAGTATAAAAAAAGTAAAAATAAAAAGTTTATTCTATTTGAAATCTCCATCTTTCTACTAAAAATCTCTTTTACTAAATTTATTATAGCAACCTAAAAATATAAATTTTTGAAAAATTGAAGTATTATTTCCAAAATTTGTACGCATTTTATTAATTTTTACGTTGATAACCAAATCTTTTATTTTATTTATGAATTTTTACATTATAAATCATGCAATGTACTATTTTTCTTACAGTTGTCAATAATACATTTTAAATTAGATAATATTATAAAATATTTTTAATTTGTTATTATTTGTCTAATAAAATAATTATAAAATGTAAACTAATAATTATAATTTCAGTATATAATATTATAATTAGTGAGGTTGTAATAATTTTGGATTATAGTTAGTTAGGCTGTAATAGTTTGGGTTTTTTTAGCGGGTTAGGGTTTTTTGCCAAAACGAGATTTTAATGGCCATTCTTTCATTGATTAGTCTACTCTTTATAATAATTTATAATAGTCCATATATAATTATATAGTTTATCCATGATAATTCTATGATTTTTCTTTTATGTGATGCAAATTTAATAGTTAAAATAAGTCTATACAGGGAAAGAACATCTCAATATTCACAAATTGATAAAAAAAATAAAAGTTAATAATGTAGTACCCTCATTTTTTATTGGATTCCTAAAAAACAATATTTATAATGAATTTTAATAATTTTTTTGGATTTTTTTGAAGCTTTAATCCGACCGATGCAACCGATTCTCGATCCGGATAGCCGATCCGGATACAACACTTGTTAGGAGCAGTGGTTTAAAAAATGGATTGGTGCCTCAGATCAGGCACCCTAAACACCCATCCGGATCAGTGAATCGGTGGTTCCTATCTGAAATTGGCCATAAAAAAATCCAAAACAAATTATTCAAAATCATTATAAATAGTTTTTTTAGGATTCCAATAAAAAATGGGGTACTAAATTATTAACTTTCATTGTTTTGATCAATATATGAATATTGAGATATTATTTCCATGTATGAATTTATGTTAACAATTAAATTTACATCACAAAAAAAAAGAATCATAGAATTATCATGGATGAAGTATCTTATAATATCATCTAATTTAAAATATATTATTAACAATTGTAAAAAAAAATAGTACATTACATCACGGATTGTTGATTTTTTAAACACTGGGTGTGACCAAATTAAAAAAGAAAGACGTTATTTAAAAATAAGAACAAATCTACAATGTCTTATAATATCATCGAATTCAAAAAATCTTATTTACAACAATAAAAAATAATAATACATAACAAAATTTATAATAAAAATAAATTAATAAATAAAATACAAGATTTGATTATCAATGTATAATTATTAATTATAATAAAAATAAAAATAAAACCCCCTATAAATTTAATATTATGATATTAAAATATTTCAAAAAACATTTACCCTAAAAGATGTAAATTAAAGATATCAAAATTCAAAGAAAAAAAAAAACAACTTTAAACCTCTTTCAATATATTTACAAATGTATTTTTTTAGACAATGATGATTAAGTATCAATCCTTTTCTCTCTCTAGATCCTCACTATCTAACCAGGTCTTTTACCTGTGACTTTCTCGAACTCCATTCTTTCTAGCCCCGCCTTTTCCCTCTCTAACTCATTTCCCTCTCCGACTAAAGTGACCATTTAGCTCCAGAAGCAAAACACCAAGTTAGAGAATTTCAGTTTCTTTCACGGGGAAGTCTACAAAGATATCATTTATTTTTTGTACATAAAGATCACAATCACTTTTGTCTTTTAGATTTTAACAATAGTTGTAGGAATCTTAGTGAATAGATACAAATTTCTCAAAAAAAAAGTTTCGAGCTTTGTGATTCACTCAAAGCCCTCTAATTTGACATCTAATGACTAACAATAGTTGTGATCTCCTTAAAGATAAAGATAAATGATCTCTTTATAGGAAATTTCTTAAGGAAAAAGTTTATATAAGGTTGTAACCTTAAAATGTAGAATCACAGATGTACCTCAAAAATCTATCGGAAATGTTGTTTTAATGTTGAAAAAACCCTTTAATCGATCATGTCGACATTAAGATGTATAAATATTAAAAATATATAAAAAAATAAAAAAAATTGAGTATCAGAAATAATGCATCTAGCAACAGATTATTTAGACTGTCCATTTTCAAGATTTTCATATATTTATAGATCTACTTGATTTTAACCATTTTTAAAATTTAAATTTTTTTAATTATGTATGAAAATAGATTTTAAGATAGTACTAAGAATTTGTTATAATAAAATTACATATTACAATAAAATTTTAAGGTACATCTTAATTGAATTGTTTAAGATTGCAACCTTATAGAAACCGCACCCGTTTTTTAATTTAATTATAAATAATTAAGGAAAAAAAAGCTTTTTTTTAGTTCTTAAAAACCTAATCTAATTGTCTGTCAAATAGAGCCGGTCACGAGTCAAACATGGAGGCGGAGGTCGGTACAAATCCTAGTTTGATGTCCAAATGGAACTGAAGTCACTTAACTTCTTAAGTTTCTACCATCTACCCGTCCTATTCTACCATGTAGGGTCTAATACTAGTTGTACGTTTTGACCCGGTTTTCTCAGTCATTGTTTAAAGGAAAATTGTAGTTTGGTGCTTCCCAGCCCGCCACTGTTGCTATGCGGACTCGAAGATCTACATCATCCACCAAAACTTGGTCATATAAATAATAGTCCTCCAAAGAAAAAATAAAAATCAATGGTTCTAATAATTTCTATACAAAATATCATTTCTAATTTTTTAAATTTATTTATTTTTACAGATTAATAATATCCATGATTATATATGGGTGCGGTTTGTATAGAGCCTAGGTTCTAAACAATCAAATTAGAGCCTACCGTCAAATAGTGTGGAGAAATGTGGTTTCAATATTGGAAATCTTTGTGATAGCCTTAAAATATATTTTAATGTTTATTTATAAAACTAAAAGCTTCAAAAATAGTGTAGATCAACAAATCTATGAAAACTTGAAAATCTCGAAAATTGACGGGCCAAAAATGTATTACAAAATACACTATTTTCATAACTTGAAATCCATTTTTTTCACATGTCCATGCTTCTTGATGTCGAGATGATCAATTTGAAGATATTTCGGCCTCAAAACAACCTCTTCTAGTAAAATTTTTGAGATAGGGTCAAATTTGATTGTTTAAAGCCTCGACTCTATATAAACTTTTCCCATTATATATTCCCTAGAAATTAAATCAAATTACATTTCAAAAATAAATTATTAAGCGGCCCGCATTTCTACATATGAGTCCGTGGACTAGTAGAAACCGTGTCCTAGTTGAAAGTTTCAGACTCGTGAGTTGCTAGAACGTAACCATTCACACAAATCAGCACCTGTTTCTTGTTGGGCAGAGTTTCGTGAGGTCCCACAAGACTATAAGATACATTTAGTCGGGCATGAAAAACACCTAGGTAGGGGCATCTTTATGACTTGAAACTTTTCTAATGGTCTTCGATTCCATTTTCTGAATAAAATTTAAAGAGACAAAGTTTGAATATCTAATGAACGGCCACGAGTCAAGGAGAGAATGACTCCCAGCGTTTTTAATGCCCAAGACAGATATTTTACAAAACTAACTTTGAAAAGAAAAAGGTTTATATAAAGTTGGCACTTCAAAATATAGAATTAAGGTGCGCAACTATTATCCAAATAAAAAAAAAAAAAAGTTGTTTTGATGTTAGAAGGGTGCGGTTTGTATAGAGCCTAGGCTCTAAACAATCCAATTAGAGCCTACCTTTAAATAATATCGAGAAATGCTATTTCAATACTGAAATTCTTTGTGATAGCCTTAACATATAGTTTCATCTTTATTTATAAAGCTTAAAGCTTCAAAAATGGTGTAGATTGACAGTACTATGAAAACTTGAAAATCTTGAAAATGATGGTCCAAAAAAGAATTTCAAAATACATTATTTCCAAAAATTGAAATCCATTTTTTTCTCATGTCCATACATCTTGATGTCTAGATGAACAATTTGAGGATATTTGGGCATCAAAACAACCTCTTCTAGTGAATTTTTTGAAGTCGGGGCCAATTTGATTGTTTAGAGCCTCAGCTCTATATAAACTCTTTCCATGTCAGAAAAACATCTAATTAGTCATATGGACATTGAGATATATAGATATGGTGGAAAAAAAAAAAAGATTTCAAATCATAAAAATAGTACATCTTAGAACATTGTTGAAAAAGAAATTCAAATCATAAAAATAGTGCACCTTAAAATACATTATTTCGACCATCCATTTTCAAGATTTTCATTTGTTTATAGATCTACTTGATTTGATCTATTTTTTAAATTTAAGATTTTATAGTTAGAGGTAAATATTGTTGGGAAGCAATGCTCTTTCCTTCTATGAGTGAATTAAAGGTAAAAACATCCCACAATGTATGTTTGTGCAAATACCGAAAAAATGACAATTTGCTAAGTGCTAAGAAAATAGAAATCACAAATCACAAAAAGGAAAGTTCCACAAACCACAAACACAGGCACAATCACAACATAAGGTTTAACGTGGAAAGCCCTTCAATGTGAAGAGAAAAACCACAGGGCAAATCCGAGAGAGGAATCCACTAAAATCAAATGAGGGTTATAATATAGTTTCTTTTCAAGTTTTTGCTCAAAACTTGAAGCTTACAATCAAATGAGAGAACAACAATAACTTGGAGAAATGACAAAGTTGCCGCACAAGCACCAACAAGATCATCTCTTTTCCACCTCAAAAAAGCTCCAAAAAAATGGTCTTCCAATGGCTTCGAGACACAACCGGAGAGCGCACCAACGGTTCCGATTTTCTACCTGAGTGTTGAGCATGAGAGATAGCATAAATGACCTCTAGAATGGCCTAAAATGGTGATGGAAACCTTGCTACAAACTTGCACTTTCTTCTCTCCAAGAGCCTTCAAAGAACCCTATCTTTGCTTGCAAATGGTGTCTCAATAAAACAACCCATTTTGTTTTGTCTTTTAAAACACCATCTATATTCTCTCTCTAAAAACCTCTCTCTCTCTAACCTTTTTCTTATTTTATTGGGTCTTCCCTTTTTTTTTTTTTCCACTCCTTATGGGGCTAGACCCCACAAAGTAATCACCCAACAAATATAGCCTTACTTCAATTATTTAAGGTCACAACTTTTTAAAAATAAACAAAAGATGAATGAGCGGGATGTGATTGTCTTTGAATTTAATAGATCCCATACCATGGTACTTTGGACCATTGTTAGAAAAACCTGACGATCTAATCGGTAAACGGCCAGTTAGATTGGAACTGGCCCCTTGCCGATTTCGGTTTCAAACGGTTTTGGTGATCGGTAGGCATTTAAAAAATAAAAATTAAATAAAAATGTATATAAAATCTCAAAAATAAAAAATTTGATTTGTATTATATTTTTTATTATTTTTTACATTATGGTAAATATTAAAAATTGTTTTGGTCACTAATACTCACTTTTCAAATCCATTTTTTCATTAATTTTCAACTTCATTTGAATGCGTTTTGTTTTAATCATTATTTATATGCTTCTCATATTTTAGTACAATTTTTTACATTTTTTTTATTTTTTTAATAATTTTTTTGCTGCCGGGATTTGCCCGATAAGAACGGTTGAATAGGCCGGTGTACCTGTTAAGTCGGTTAAACCGCTTCCGGCCCAATGTCGGGTTAACCCTCCGGTTCGATTTTGCAAACGCTTCTTTGGACAAAGCATCAAGTCTCATGCTGGACCACCAAAAATTGTCTAATTGAAAATGCGCATTCAAAAACCTTGAAATTTAGTGGGCGTATCAGTGGTTTATAACCTTTAAAAATGAATCATTTTCATGGAATTGCACCCCATTCTACTTCCTGAAATTTGAGTAATATTAGCATACCAATTTCCCGTAATAATATTCCACACACCAAACAAAGGGTCCATCCCCACGCCGGGTTGCATTGCTCATCTTCTCTCTTCTTCATCTTCTATCTCTCTCATTTGGCTTTGAGATTAAGGAAGCCACAGTTAGCCAGATTCAGCAGGCCTTCAAGCGCAAGGAGCTCACATCGAAAGACCTCTTCGAGTTCTATCTCCGAGAAATTAACGGGCTCAATCCGCTTCTACGTGCAGTGCTCGAAGTGAACCCAGATGCATTGGACCAGGCCGACGAGGCCGACAAAGAGAGAGAGGCCACATATGGAGAATGCGCCGAAGGGTTACATGGGATACCGGTGCTGCTAAAGGGTAACATAGCGACGTGGGACCGGCTCAACACCACAGCTGGATCACTCGCGTTGCTTGGCTCGGTGGTGCCACGAGATGCAGGGGTGGTTGGGAGGCTGAGGGCTGCAGGGGCTATCATTTTGTGGAAGGCGAGCATGAGCGAGTGGGCGGAGTTTAGGTCCGTTGAGGTGACTATGGGGTGGAATGCAATTGGTGGTCAGCCTAAGGTAACAAATCGGCAGAGTACAACATTAGTAAGGTGGTCCTTTAAGTTTTTATTATTTTGCGGAATTAACGTATATATTTCTTTAAATTTCGCGGACTTAAGTTATCATTATCATCCGATTCTTGTCTCTACTATTTAGGGTCGGCTATATGAATCTTGCTCCGGCCATTTTCTCTATCAGGGTGTAATAGTCCCAATTATACCATATCTCTTCTCACTATTTTTATCCATTCTTTTTTAGGCTTTTTTCTTGTTTTTTTAGAGCATTTTACTTGAATCTTTCTTCTTATTTTTTTAGAGTGTTTTACTTGAATCAAATCACATTTCCTAACCGATGTTGTTCTAGGGAGATGTTGCATGTGGCCAAACTATTTAAGTCCACTTTCTCTTATTTTATCACCTATTGAAGCTACCACCAAGTTCTCTCAGGATGCATTTATTCTGAATTCTATCTTTTTTGGTCATCCATCTCAACATCCTCATTTCTGCCACACTTATTTTATGATATGTTATTTCTTGACCATTAGTATTCCATCTCATAAAGCATGACTGACTTTACAACCATCGTATAGAATTTTTCCCTTAGTTTCACTCGTATGTAATGCTAACAAAAAACAAGAGAAGCACTTCTCCACTTCGTCTACCTAGCTTTATGTGTAATATCTTTCTCAAATTCTCAATTCTCATAGATTATCGACCTAAAATATTGATAATATTCTCTTTTACGATCTTTTTGGCTATCTTCTCAGCTAATTCCTCATTTCTATTCCTATTATTGCCAAACTCTTTTGGGTACTACTTGTTTTCGTAAAATGGTTTGGTATTGTGGCCACATGTTGTGGACACTCAAAAGGTGCATAAGCACCTTTTAATGGTTCAGATTGAACCATCCTCATTCAAGGACTAAAAGTAATTTCTTTTTAATTTTTATTTAAAATCATATTGGTATGAAATTTGTGTTTTAGCCTCATTTTCAAAAGTAAAATTACATAAAAAATATTGATCAAAATAAATTTAGAGGTAAATTGTTTACTTTTATAATAAATATTTTAATATTCTATATTTTATGTTTATGTCTTTTATTTGATATTTTTTATTTTTCCCAATATACAAATAATTTGGGACTTCTTTTCTGCTAATATATTTTTCAGTCAAAGACCGGACAGAATTTTTTGAGTCGAAGTGCTTGAACCAATTAGGGGCAATGGGCAAGGCCAGCCCAGACACGGCCCTTGTCCTTATAGGGTTGGCCAATGCCTAGTCCTGGCATACTTAGAGCCCGGGCCAGCCGGGCCAAAACAAAGATCGGGCCAGTCCGAACTGGGCTCGCACCAGCCCCAAAAAAACGATGAACGTTCAAAAATTGGAGGTGGTTTCAGTAAAGAAAAAGGTCCATCCACCGCCGATTTGTGCGCACATGGTTTTACTTTAGCGTTCCCATCGTTTGTTCTTGGATTGATTCAAGGGCTCGGTATGATGTGCTCTCAACACCATGCGACAAGTCACACTGATTTGACTTTTGAAACCAAAGCTTCTTACTTAGTCCTTTGTACCTTTGGTTTCGTGCGTAAATATTCCCTGGGACATATAAATATATATGTAAATCGTATATTCATTCGTATAACTGCATATGCAAGTAAAATATTACGGTAAAAGCTTTTAGTTTATTTAATTCATGATAAAATAAAACAACGCCTATTGAATTGTGGAACATATTTTAAGTAATATAATATAAAGAAGTGATTTTATTGGACCCTCCCCCACCCATGTGTATAAGATCCTAAATGATCACCATTAAATTTGACACAGATCTATATAAAAGTCAAGTCCTACACCTATGTGATAATGTATCTAGAGATCCGTGCCAACTTTAATAGTGATCCTTTGAGGTCCTACACACATGGGCGGGGGAGGGTCCTATAGGATCATTACTCTATAATACATTTATAAAAAGAGCAATGATCCCATAGGACCCTCCCGCACCCATGTGTGTAGGACCTTAGAAGATCACCATTAAAGTTAGTGCGGATCTCTAGAAAAGTTATCTCATGGGTATAGGTCTTGACTTTTCTATAGTTCCGTACCAAATTTAATGGTGATCCTTTGGGGTCCTACACACGTGGGTTGGGGAGGGTCCTATCGGATTATTTCTCTTATAAAAATGAATAATGATCTTATGAGACCCTCCCACACCCATGTGTGTAGGACCCCAAAGGATCAGCTTTGTGATAGCCTTAAAAAATATTTTTACCTTTAATTGTAAAATTTAAAGCTTAAAAAATAGTGTAGATCAAGTAGATCTATGAAAACTTGATAATCTTGAAAATTGACGGTACAAAAATGCATTATCAATTTGAGAATATTTGGGCCTCAAAATAACTTCTTCTAGTGAAATTTTTGAGGTGAGCTCTAATTGGATTGTTTAGAGCCTCGGCTCTATAAAAACTTTTTCAAAATATAAAATAGCAACAAATTTTTTCTAATGCCTCTAGAGGGTATTTATTAAAGGGCGTGGTTTGTATAAGGTGAGGTCCTAAACAATCAAAGTAAGGTGCACTTCTAAATAGAGTCCAAAGATGACTTTCAATAGTAAAAATCTTTGTGATGGCTTGAAAATTTACCTTCATATCTATTTATAAAATGGGATTGAATACTATGACGAGAAGATGAAATCGTTTTTTTGTTTTTTTTTTAATTTCAATTTTCAATTTTGCGATACGAAAATCTTATCATATTGATAAGAGGGTTCCTGATTGCTAGTCAGGAATAAAGGTCGAATAATATATCTATCTGATTCATACTACAATTAGAAATTAGAACTTATGTCAAGAAAAAAAACCCCTTTTTGGTTACTTCGATTCCTATCAGCAAAATATACTTGTTAGTTACAAATAATTGAACCTAGCGCTTTACTTTATTTGATTGAAGAAAAGAAACTGTAGAGCTAAAATAACTCACTTGGAATACCTTTTGAAGGATTACGTGGTACGATTGAATCGAATAAATCCCTTATGTAATGAATACTTAGCTACTTGCGAACAATCAAGTAGACCATTTATTTTTGGTACAAAAAGGTCACAACTTATGAAATTTAACATATTAAAATATATCACAGCATTCGAGAAAATCTGTTTCGAACTTTGTATTCAATTAGTGATATATCACCACCCATCTGATTTTACATCTGATGGTTTACAATAATTGTGACCTTCATGTATAAAAAATAAATGGTCTCCTCATATGCATCCTTATAAAATTTAAGCTTAAAAAATAGTGTAGATTGAACAAATCGATAAACACTTGAAATTAATGAAAATTGACGCCTTAGATATGCATTACAAAATGCACTAATTTCCAGACTTGAAATCATTTTTCTTCACATCTATACATCTCAATATTGAGATAATCAATTTGAGGGCTTTTCATCATCGAAACAATCTCCGCTAGCGAATTTTTTAAGTGTACCTTAATTTGATTGTTTAGAGACTCAACCTTATATAAACTTTATTTTTTCTTTATTGAAACCCTCCCTCAAAATATAGAGGATATTTATAAAAACCCTATATTTTTATTTTTGATATTCACATTTCATGGGAAATATGAATTGCAATGATAAATAAGATCAAAACATTCAAAAATTGGGCCAATGGGTAGAATCGGTAAAACTAGTGACCAAATATTCCCCATTGGTTTCGTGAGTCTGTCCATGTGGACCACAAAACAAGAATAAAATAAAAAAGTAAAAGAACAAAAGACAATATTTGGAAATTTATGCTCAACAAAACCCCTAACAAAAATTAAGCCAAATATATGTACAATTTTTTTTTTCTGAAAATCCTGGTGTTTTCCTAAGAAAAAAACTAGACTAAAAAATTGAAAACTACAAAAATATTGTTTAAATTATGCTACATCATTGTAGATTGAAGCTAAATATATGGTTTTCTTGAAAGCCATAGGTTATTTTAAATACTGCCAACATTTTTTATGCTAGCTCTCATCGCATATGGTTTTTTATGGGAAAACTTGTTACATATCTGTTAGAGGGCTACAATGTGGGCATTGCCCTCTTTATGTAATAAAGTGCCAAGCAACATTGTTTCTAATGACCATTTGATATTACATCTCTCTCTGGTTCTCGCTATTATATTAGTTTTGTTGATGATTTCACCCGCTTTACATGGATATATTTTCTAAAATCCAAATCTGAAGGGCTTCAAGTTTTCCAATCCTTCAAAGAATTCACCGAAAAACATTATCAAGTCAATCAAAGTCCTTTGTAGTGATAATGTTGATGAATATACTTCTCATAATTTTAGATCCTTCTATCAAACTTATAGTATCAAACAACAGGTCCTTTGTCCACGTAGACCTGCTCAGAATGGTATTGTAGAGCAAAAACACATACACATCAGTGAATTGGGGATGTCTGTAATATTTAATAGGGGGATACCGATGCATTTTTGAAGTGAGGCATTTCATACAACTGTGTGTGTAATTAATCGATTACCGACCTCTGCCAATCCAAACATTATGTCCCCATATCAAATGCTCACAGGAAAAGTTCCCCGATTATTCAATTTTACGTGCTTTTGATAGCATGTGTTATGTTTATATTGATAAATTTCTAAAGCACAAACTCTCTACAAAGACAGAAGAATGTGTGTTTGTTTGGTATAGTGATGAGCATAAAGGATATCGATGTTACTCTCCTGCTAGCAGAAAGATACATGTTTCTTGTTATGTGACCTTTGATGTGGGACAATTATTTAAGGAAGCACAGAAAATTTGTCTGAATGATGACTCGCAGCCTTTACCTTCTTTTATTATACAGCCTCCAGGGGACACATTATCAACTAGATCTCAATCATTGCTACATAATAGTTCTGAGTCCTTGATAGATGTAGTTATTGGCTAAGTATTGAGTGATGGTGGTAATATTAATGCCTCCATAGAACGTATTTCAAGTACACCAACCCACAGTAATCAGCCAGGTAGGTCATCTAGAGATGTTCAACCACGAAGGTTCTTTCCGATATAAGATTGGGCATCCTATGGTGAACACTCCCCTGAATATTATTCATTTCTCATTGCACTCTCTAAACATACATAGCCAAATAACTACAGATAAGATATAAAAAACCCCAAGTGGATTGAAGCTATGAATGAGGAATTACTTGCTCTTCATCAAAATTACACTTGGGATCTTGTACCTAAACCAAAACATAAGAATGTTGTTATATGTAAGTGGGTTTATAAAATCAAGTAAGGCTAATGGCACTATTGAAAGATACAAAGCGAGATTGGTGGCTAAAGGTTATAATCAAAAGTATAGGTTAGACTATGAAGAAACGTTTAGTCTTATTGTGAAGATTGAGACTGTAACACTAGCATTAGCAATGGCTAATCTCTGTGGTTGAAGATAACATCAGTTAGATGTCAAAAATGCATTTTTGCGTGATGATCTCCAAGACAAGGTCTCTATGGAGCAACCACTAGGATATGGAGAATCCAAGGAGTCTGATCTTGTGTGTAGATTAAGGTGGGCAATATATGGCCTCAAACAAGCCCTGCGAGCTTGGTTTGAAAGCTTCTACAAAGCTCTTCTTACATGGGGTTATTCTCGAAGTGTTGTAGACAAAAGGATTCTCCGATATGTGAAGGGTACCATGGGTGATACTATTTTCTTTCCTATTTGTGGAAGACAGGTTAACCTAATCGCCTATTCTGATGCAGATTGGGCTGGAGATCCCGATACAAGAAGATCGGTATCCGGATTTTGTATTTTCTTTGCAGGATCTCTAGTGTTTTAGAGTAGTAAAAAGCAAATGATTGTTTCACGCTCAAGTTCAGAAGCAGAATCCTGAGCAATGTCTTCTACAGCTGCTAAAATCACTTGGTATCGCCACATTCTATCAGAATTGGGGATAAAAATTCAACATGCAATTCTATGTTGTAATAACCAAAATGCAAATAAGTATGCCTTTAATCCAGTTCTTCATGTGTGGACCAAGCACATTGAACTGGACTATCATTTTATTCTAAAAAAGGTTGAAAGTGAAGAGATTACTCTTGATTATGTTTCAAGTATAGAACAACTTGCTAATATTTTTACAAAAGGTTTTTCTACTTCACAACATCTTCGATAACAAACAAGTTGTCCATGTTTCACATTGATAATAGTTTGATGGGGACTAATAAAAATGATGATAATGATCTAGAGAATGATATATCTAATGAATGATAAATGATAAAAAAAGATTTGATAATGATAAGGATTAACATAATATATTGTAATATATTTCTTATATGTACAAATTTGTTGCTGTAATCACATCTTTGATTGAGCCAATCAAGGATGAATATACAATAATTATTAATAGAACTGACATCCCTCTTTATGGGTATAGAGAATTTTACAGAAATATTGCTCTCTAAATGTCTTCAAGCTTTTGATATCTTGATCTCATCAAAAATATACTTTTGATCCAATTCTTTAATCTTTTAGAACTATTGTACATTAAGGAAAGATGAACACTAAGCGACATATTCAAGAGGATTAAGTGAATAAGCAAGAGAGAAAATGATTAAGTGAGTCCGCATCATACTATGATTTGATTTCTGATTGCTTCTCTTTT
>NW_006499827.1:4184565-4200016 GCF_000471905.2 Amborella trichopoda
GATCCAATGACGGTGGTCCCATAGCATTTTGACGCACCAAAAATAAAGCTCTAGTTACGGAGTCCATTTTAGGGTGCAAGAGTTTAATTTTTTCGAAATTGTTTCTTTGTCTGCACTGCCTTAGACATATCGGATTGGAACGAAACTTGGTGGGTGCCTTTTTAAAGTGCTTGAGAACATTCTGACTCATTATGGGTCAATTCTTGGACTATCGAGAATTCCATTGTATGTCAACGACTTCCTCTTTATTTAGCATCAGGGACCAAGGTGCTGAAAAATGTCTTCAAACAGCTTGCCCCACCGAATGTTGTGCTTAGGGACAAGCGAGAAGAACAACATTCAAAAATTTCCTTCGGCTTTATTTCTTTTTTCTTCCTAGCCACAAGACCACGTGAACGCCGAGGAGATCCATGCAACGTACAGGTCCATCCGTGGAGACTTTAGGGGGAGAAGAGACTTTTCTGATGGATCTTGTCGAAGTCCTCACCTTCAAGGGACTAATTGTGATTCTGACAGCTGGGGATTTTGTATGGACCTCGTTGATCAGAATCAAGCCCGTCTGGCGGTCGAGTGCCATGCTGAAGGGCATTTTTCCCATTTTGATTTGGTTTTGTTTATTTTGTTGTTGCAGCAGGGACTGTATTGAAATTCCATGAATTGTGAGGCAGGGGTAAAACAATCATTTTGCACTATTTTTAGAATTTATTTTAATTCAAAATAATTGTAATTATCATCAATTGAGATAGGCTTTGGACATCCACCCATGTTTAGGTCCAATTCTATAAATACATGCCAAACTTAATTGTAAAGGGCTTCCCTGGCTCTTCCCTTATTCCCCTTCAGACTTTCAATTGATCAATAAAGTTCAGCTGCAGTATAGGAATGTCGCTCTTACATATAAGGAAAAAAAGACGGTTGACCCTAAGCGTCGCTCTTGCATCTGAGGAAAAGAGAACGACTACCCCCAGCGTTGCTCTTGCATATGAGGAGAGGACGGTTACAGGCCAGAAATTGCTCTCATGTCAGAAGCATTGCTCTTGCATCTGAGGAGAAGAGGATGGTTACAGACTAAAAGTGGCTCTCACAATAGGATAAGGTGGAAGCGCTTTGATGGGGTATACCAGACATACGAAGCAGACTTCTCTAGCAAGAAACTGGCCTATGATAGAGAGCCTACCCTGTTCAGTGTGAGGCCCCTTCCACAGAACAACATAGACTTTACTGTTGTGCTGGAGGACTTAGCTTCCAATAGGCATCATAAACACGGCAAGCAATACCCTTTGCTTACCCAAGTCATCGTTGTGTATGACAATCAGTGTGCGCAACTCTTCACGCAGCATAACCACAGTCAGAAGCAACTTACTACCATTCATGAAAGGATCGTCAAGTGAACAGCCACCGTCGCATGTGATAAACGCCGTATGCATCATGTCGTTGGCCATGCGTGACTGAGGCACTGATAATCGCCGCGTGAGGCTAGCGTCGCTTGTGTCTCTATAGCCCAGCGCCGATTGCGCTTCTTGAGGACTAACGTCGGCTGTGACTAAGAGGGGTAACACTGACTGTGTTGGACAAAGGGTGTAACGCCGGCTGTGTTCACTGGCGTCGCACGTGTTCGCTCCTGATGGTCACCTTT
Organism: Amborella trichopoda; assembly: GCF_000471905.2. The sequence goes on from NW_006499827.1 coordinate 4,186,202, forward strand.
CACCTTCCCACGACCCTTCGTCTCCCCGACGAATCGAATCCGTGGCAACCTTTCGTCTCCCCGCAACTGTCCGGCTGCTTGCGGCTATTTACTTTCCCTGCGACCTTCGGTTGCCCACCGGGAAACCGTTTTCCCGCTCTCTAGAAACCAACTGTGACACCTGTTCCACTACTTCCCGATGCCAGAAAACACTTTTGCTCGCAGCTGCTACTCTTCCACTACTCCCCGGAGACGGAAAGCCATCGAGAAACAATCAGGAATCCACGGAATGCCCCGATGACCCTCACTTGCCTCTTTCCCACCTCTCCGATATCTCAAGAATTACTGTAGGAACCTTAATTTGCCTTGGCAACCTGCCTGTTGCTCAATTCCAACGGTGACAATCACTGTGACTATCCCTGTCTTCCCTTCTGGTGCTCTCTCCTCACAGTCGGAACCTTCTCCTACTCGCCAGACTGCTTGCAAACCCTCACCCGAGTACTTTGCTGACACCATAGTTCTTACTTGAAGTCCTTTCCTCTCTCTCACAGTTACTGTTTTACTTGAGATAAAAACAGTGAAAAATGGGGTTAATCCCCTTATATAGGAAAAGCTTCACCAACGTACCCCTCACAAAGCAAGAATACCTGACATCCCTGAAGGCCAATCAGCGATGGCCCAGACTGGGTCAGGCTTAGACTCAAGGCCCGAATAGAGGCCTACTGCCAACCATGCAATGCCGAGTAGCAACCTTCAGATGGGATGGACAAGGTCGGGTTCAGACCCAAGGCGAATAGAGGCTTACTACTGCCTATGCAACGTCGAGCATCAACCTTCAGAAGAGTCGGCCCAAAACATACATGATCTTCCGTGGATGATCTGGATCACACAAAGCATGCCGTCACGTTCACGTGGCAACAAATACAGCTCGATTTCGTGCCTGGACGAAGATTTCGCAACTTTTGAGTTTTGACCGGAATTTGAAATTTCAGCACCGAAATTTACTGTCACTTTATTGGCTTTGTGTGCGAAATCCGACCGTTCATCATGTACAGAGTTCGGACCAGAGATAGCCCTAGACCTTACGCACACAATGGAACTGGTCTCGCATCAATCTAACTGTGAGTGCCATGATTTGGCCGCTCGAGCGAGGCGTGTCGCTGTTGATATTCCTGCGACTTTCTTCACAGATCAGTAACTTCTCCCTAGCTTTTCTCCTTGTTCGGGCACCGTCCCGGGGCGTTCTATATATCGAAACGCTCATCTTGATGAAACAAACATGCTCACAAAATTTAAACGCAATCCGACTCAGGACGAATGAGATATGGACTCTGCCCAAGACTGTAAAAACAACCACATTTAATGGTGATTTGGTGTTGGGAGGGTGCACGAGAATAGTAGGCGGCCGACCCCTTTTTGGTCTTTTACCCTTAACTTTGTCTTGGAGTGCCCTATTAAGCCTAAACTTGACCGTGTCGGATCCAATGATGGTGGTCCCATAGCAATTTGATGCAATTTAATAAATTTCATTTTTTTTTCAAATAACTTGATAGAGCAAAATGGTGGACCATGATTTGTATAGTCGATCTCAATTAGTTGAGAAAAAACTCTACTGATGATTACAATAATTTTTATTTCAAATAACAAATAAAATTGGGCTAAAATTTTGAGTGCAGCCCCACTTGGATGCACCTGAAAAAAATATAATTCAAAATTAGAAAATGGTGAACTTCCCTAAGCAGCATATATATTGGTTATTTCAAATTTTTTGAATATTTTAGGTTTGAGACGTTGACAAATACACATGCCCAAAATTGCAAACCTCTCATATATAGAAAGTAATTAAAATTCAAATAATAACATACATTATCAACTGTTTGATCAAGATCAATCTGCTAGGAGGTGGACCAAAAATTATTAAATAAAATAGCTTTGGCATTTTTCTCACAAAATTATGCAATGAACTATCTTTACTTACACCTTATAATGTTAAACCATGAATACTATGGTTTAGATTTGAACCTATATGGCATGAGCACAATTTTCTTCTTCTTCTCCTTCTCCGTATCCTTCGGTTTCTTCTTCTTCTTATTGTTTTCTGGTTTTGTTTCAAAGAACCCCTATGTCCTGTTGGCTAACCCATCTGGATCGAGCACTGGGTCAGCGATAAGTGCTGCAACAAATCTAGCAACTGTAACTTTAGGCATCGAAACTGATGGCTCCATCATTACTCCATCAAGTGCTAACAGCGTAGTTGGGATCAAGCCCACTCTTGGCCTCACTAGTAGAGCTGGAGTTATTCTTATATCTCCTCGACAAGACAATGTTGGGTAAGCTTTCTGTACATAAATATGAGAAGCAATTATGCAGCACAAACCCCCAATATTCCTTTAAGAACAGCATGCTTCACTCACTATGATATATATACAGAATAGGATTATCACCACCGTTTGCTTCAATGATAGGGGGAGTAATATTGATCTTTTATTTTCTTTTTAGGAAATTGTTCTTATTTATATTGGTCTTTCTATTTGAACAATAATCGCGAAATTATGGCGGAACATTTTGCGATTCTATGTCATACCCACCATACAAAGTGCGTATGGCATAGTTTCCCTTTCATCAGTTATGTGTGCTATTGCAAGAATCATATAGGATTGATTACCTCCTTCCAATCCACTCAGTATATTCAGATTCAATAATTGTTATTTAGAATGCTACATATTGACTTTGAACAATGTCGTATACATTTTGGATTAACATGTAGAAAATGGCAGGCCAATTTGTCGAACTGTATTTGATGCAGTGTTTGTTTTGAATGAAATTGTTGGTTTTGATCAAAGGGACAAGAAAGCTACAATAGCAGCATCCAAGTTCATACCTGCTGGGGGTTACAAGCAATTTCTCAAGGCAGAGGGTCTTAGAGGGAAAAGATTGGGGATCCTGAGACGGCCTTTCTTCAATTTCTCAGGGACATCTGTGTCAGCACAGACGTTCGAAACCCATTTTAAAACATTAAGGTACTAATTAGAGAAGCCACTTGAAATTTATGATGTATTATGATCATTGAAACACTGAGAAAGGGTTAGAAGAGAAACTGAATATTTCAAAACTTGAGTATCGGTTTTGATATCGTTCAGAAGAAAAAATATCATGTAAGCCAACATTGTTATACTGTCATATAAGTCACTTTCAAACCTAGGGATCCGTTAGGCCCAAATTTTGCAAACACGTAGGCCTCATCTGAAATATCAAAATTTGTTAAAAATGAAAATAATTAACTATATAAATTTGCATAGTAAATAGAAGACAATGAGGCTCCCATTTGGTGTATAAGAGATCTAGGACTTCATCAACTTAAAACAATTTTTTTAAAAATTGTTTATTTTCATATCCAAGTTGTATTCAAAATTTGAACCATAAAAGATCCCTTTGGCTATGTTTTGGAGCTCAGCCTATACTATAGCTATAAGCCTTTTGGAGTGTAGAAGTTATTCCCTCGAACTAAATTTTCATAAGGATGTATTTTTCTTTGTTATCCTAACACTGCACGTATTTTATTTTGATTTTTGTCTTCTTTGATATAAAACTCATCTAAAAGATGAATATTGATTGCAAATACCACATATAAAGAAAATATGAGTTGCAGATAGTGTGAGAAAAAATAGATTGTAAAAAATCAAAATTCAAACACCATTGAAAGCTGAAGTTCCATTTTTCTTCTGTTTTTACTTGTTTCCTTTAAATTTCTTCTATCTTATGTTCTGTTAAAAAAAATTCCTTATAGTTTTCAAATTATTATGGGGAATTATCAAATTTTGACAATATGCTATGGAATAACCGCATCAGAAATATCTCAAATAGATTTATGATATGCTTTTGGTTGTGTCGCAGGCAAAAGGGAACCATTCTGGTATATAACATAGAAATATCAAATATTAATGTCATTTTGGATGTTCGAGAGAGCGGAGAAGGGTTGGCATTGCTCTATGAGTTCAAAAAGGCATTGAATGCTTACTTGTCTGAGCTACTGGTTTCTCCTGTTAGGACATTGGGAGATGTGATTGCTTTCAATTTAAAGCATTCAAAAGAGGTATCTCTTGCCCTCTCCCCCATCCCCTTCCCCTTCTCTACGTTAATTATAGAACTTGATGCTGTTCTATCCTCATTTAATCTCTTTTGAATGTTAGCCCTGGATAAAATTGACTTCTACTTGTATTTTAACATACTAGGGTGTTCACTCTTTTCTTTTAGCAGGCCGAAATCCATCAAATGGGTAAACGATTCCCTACCCATTTTCATTAATTCAAAAAGAATAAGAAAAATTAGAAGTATATTAGATCACTCTTTGATGGGCAGTAATTGTTGCATCAAAAAAAGAACCCAACAAGAGCCGTTTTGGTAGTATTTTGGTATATCGGGGTGTTGGGATAAGGCTCTGATGAACATGATGATATTACATCAGAGTGTTCACTCTTCTTCAATACATGTTCCATTTTTAGATCCTCCTTGTATGAAGGATGCCTCAAATTACCAAAAATAAATATCACAACCAATATTTTACTTTTTTGTTCATGATTTGCAGTAGACATGAATACACCTTTTCAGTTGGTTCAAACCCGAGCTTAAGCATGATCTAGCAGGAGTAATTCAATCCAAGAATAACTCTGAATTGTTAAGGACATTGTTAACCAAACTAGTGCGAAAGTATGTTCCTTCATCTGACTTAAACCTTCAAAGTGGATGGTTGGCTTGTTACAAAACTGTGTAAGTACACTATAATGGGTCAAAAAGTAATAGCGCAGGTTACATCCCTTGAACATACAATTGGAATTCCCAGTTAGGGGGAAAACATGAAATATGTTGGTTTGTTTTCTTGGAAATATGGAATAATATATTCTATTAAGAAAGATGATTTTGTATTATATCCATTATTTTCATATTCCTTTTAGCACTAGTCAAAAAATTAAAAAAATGGGGGAGTGAGGACTTCTATGTAAATACTGAATATTTTGGAAGCAGACCATAATTACTGCAACAGATAATGGGATGGACATAAATTTCCCTTAAAAAATACAAAATTTATAAAAATCCAAAAATATAATAATTTATTTGTAATATGTTTCTTTATGTTTTTATCATTTTGGTAAAATACTGAAGTGTTTTGGCCATGAATACTTATTTTTACATTTTCCCTTCTATTTAGATTATGTCTAAAATAACCCCGATCACAAAATTTACTCTTTTAAAATCGATTTTTTTTTTTTACTACTTTTTAAACCTCATTTAGATGTGTTTTCTTTAATTTTACTTTAAACATGTTTTAGAACTTTTTTGGATATTTTGGGATTCTTTTGTATTGTTTTATTTTTAACACTTTTTGCTTTGGCCGGACCCTGGCCAACTCGGGCCAAGTAACTTGGAATTCAGCCGAGTTAACCTGGGCTCGACCCATGGCTGACTTCCATCTCCAAGTCGTGGTTTTCCAGCACTAATCCTGATAAATGGTTATTTGGCACAGGAGAAGCTGAAAGAGTATGGACAAGACATATTCATACTGGCTGAGAGCTTAAACAGGTCAAACAGTAGCCAAGTGAAAAGGGCCATATCAAATCTCAAAGAGTTATCAAGAAATGGTATTGTGAACGTGATAAGGGAGAAGAAATTAGATGCTATTCTGGCTCCTGCTAATACTCCAGTCTATACCATATTAGCAATTGGAGGTTATCCTGGGATTACTGTGCCTGCTGGCTATGACGAGGAAGGTGTGCCATTTGGGATTTGTTTTGGTGGACTCAGGGGCTCAGAGCCCAAGTTGATTGAGATCGCCTATTCTTTTGAGCAAGCAACACACATTAGAAGGCCTCCATCCTTCAAGTCTTGATACAAATGGTTGTGTTTTGCACTTAATAGTACGACCCACTTTTATTTGATGATAAATACAATGCATCCTGATGATTGGTATTAATGCATCTAAATTGGTCACCTGTCTGAATATTAATTATGTGGCTGATTATTGGTATTAATGCATCTAAATTGGTCACCTGTCTGAATATTAATTATGTTGGGTTTTTTTTTTTTCCTTTGTTTTTGGAGTAGTTCATTGTTAGGAATAGAACTTGGGATGTAGCATTGCTTGATATCAACTAATAACCACTCAAGCCCAAGCCCAAGCCTAAGCCTATTCCCATTGTGCTTTTAATGTTTGAACACACACAAGAAAATGAGTTCAAGTGATATTTTGCTTCTTTTCTATCTATAAAATTTATGATACGAAAACCATACAAAGAGACCATTTACTTTTAGTACAAGGAAGTCATAATCGCTCTTATCCGTCAGATTTCTAGTCGGGTACTTGTAATGTGTTTTTGATTAAACTTAGAGTTATAAATAAAAAATTAAAAATTGTCAAACTTTGTGAGACACCCCAAAGTATCCAATTTGACATGTAATAGCCAGTAGCATTGTTGACGTCCTTGGACCAAAGATTACTGGCTCATTGTACACAATACCTTTATGATATGAATACTCTTAAGATACTTAACTGAATCTTTCTTTCGTGGTAGATCGATGATTACTTGAACTTTGTTAATCCAAATCCATTAATATTTCCCAGCGAATAGGTTCCATAAACACTTGGTTTTATCTTAGGATAATTTGATTGTTAGTATAGTGCACTAGTATTACTTTTATCCTATGGCATTATATACTATGAAATCATTTATTTTTTGTATAAGGTCACAGTCACGTTTAGCTATTGGATGTGAAATTCAATAGATTAAAGTATATCATAACATTTGAAAAATTTTATTTTAGACTTTGTGCCCAAATATCCTAAACTCTTAGATTTCAAATAGAACAATCAATAATATTTGTAACTTCCTTGTATCAAAAGTCAAATCATACATTTTGTCACTACAATGCACTATTTCAGGTAAACATTATGCAGGATGTCACTTTTAGTTTAATGATATAACATGAAGAAAATCTCAAACCAATGAATAACCAAAAAAAGTCATATGCTAAATATAAAAATATAAGGGAATCATCCTATTAGAGAAAATAACAAAACTCTACATAGCATTGTTTACGCTTGAAACTTGGGCGAGAAAGAACTTTGTTTCTTCCAGCTCAGTTGACGGGATACAAAATGAATAAAAATTAATAGAAAAGGCTCATGTCATATTATCAATGTTATCAAACTAACTTCGCTTTGGTCGAAGAGGTCGAAGCATTCAGATTTTAAGCATAAGCCGAAGCGAAGAAAGGATGGTGCCGTCACTTCGGTCAAATTCGGGCCACTTCAGGCAAGTCGGTTTGCTTTGGGTCTGCTTCGGCCGAACCTTCAGGCTGCTTCAGTCAAAAAAGAAATAGCTACATAAATATTTTTTTATTTTTTATTATTTATTTTTTATTTTTTTATTTTTATATATAAATATTTAATTTATTTATATACATTTTTTTAAAAAAAGTTCTAAGTCTTTCTCTAATCGGTCCAAATACCGAAATATTTCATTTTCTCACCAAACCAAAAAAACTCTAAAACGAATCTGATAACATTGCATATTACACATGACAAAACGTTGGCCTAACAACTTTCCATCATAGTCCGACCATACTAGCAAGACATTCGCCACATAACCAAGGAGAAGATTAGAGAAACTTTAGAAAACAAAAAAAAGGTTCTAAAAAGCGTTTGAAAAACAAAAAAAAAGACTGTTATGCAAACAAATGAAAGAAAATGAAAAGAGAAAAAGGAAAAGATGTGAGAGTACTTGATAAGCTGGGCACACAGGTCTAACACCAAAAGTTGAGGTTTAAATGGGGGCCATTGTTTTGATCGTATATGCCAGAGAAGATTGTGTTTGGAGTTGGAATAAGATTTAAAAGTACTATGGCCAAGGTACGCTGGTCTGAGCTCCACCTAATGGTAGGTTTTGTTTTTTTGTTTTTAAAAACAAGTAATATCATTTGGATAAGGGTCTTATAATCATAATAAGACTGAAATTAAAAACATTATGTTGTAACACCCAACACCTTCAACACCTATGCCTTCAGTCCATTCCTAAGTTTTAAGGATTTTGGTGAGTTTAAGGTCTTGGAAGAGTTGGGTCAAGGTTTACTAGAATTATAAGATATCTTAGAAGGTCTATAGTTAGGGTTATGGTTGCCTGGAAGGTTTGCCTAAAGGATTAGTGCAATTACGAAAATTGGCTTTTTAGGGCTAACTAATTAGCGTTTCCTAATGATGGGGATCCTATGGTAGTTTTAGATGTTACTTGAGACATATGGAGCACAGGATATGGTGCACCATGGGCTAATACTATGTCACTGGCACGATGCAAACCATAGTTACCAAAGTGCCTAACTAGGATGGCGCTCCCTCTCCAGAACCTAGCTCATGCGTTTTATGACCAGGATCTTGAACGGAACTCAATTTAAATTTTTCAGGAGCTGGCTCATATTAATAGGATTCTCTATCCCATGCACAAAGGATCTCGATCCCACTGTCCCATAGAACGCGTTCCTTAAATTGTTGAACTCGTTTCAGAATAAATTAGATCCTTACGTTCTCAAAACTTCATCCTTACATTCTCGGAACTTCCTAAAAGAAACTTTTTAAATAATATTAACTTTTAAAATAAAGTAATTATATTTTAACCCAAATTTTCATACAAGTGGAGTTCAACGATGGGAGCACAGACTAATCATGCATGGAACGCGATCCTTCTTTGAATGATGCTTTATCCTTTCCAAATAGGAACATGGTTAGTCATAGATGGGGGCGCTATTTGATGGAAGCGCAATCTTATTGAATATTGGAAAACGATTCCATTTGACATGGAACGCGTATCTGTTAACTAAAGATCTAGATTCCGATATATTGGGAACACACTATCTGTTCATACGAGATCTCGATACACTATGTTTACCCTCACCGAAACTCTCTTTCCGAACTTTGTAGCTTTGGCCAGCCGTCAATCTGATGCTCCCGTTCCCTAAAGCAGGAGTTGTTCCCGCTCTCTAAATTGGGAGTTGTTCCCGGCCTCGGTAACTATGGTTCAAACTAGGAAGGGAGTCCTTGGAAGGGAACAAAATTACGTTTTTGGTCTAGGATAGTTCTGGGGAAGTGATTAGGATTGACTGGCCCTATGGTTTAGGTTTACGGGCTCCAAGAAAGCCCTTTAGCCAATGTAGGATATCAAGCTGGTAATTGTGTTTTCTACTAAAGTCAACCGTAAACCAATAAATATATGAAAATTCCAGCCCAAGATATTAATACACAAAAGAAATTTCCAATTGAATCTAAAGGGATAAAATAAATAAATCGACTAGTTTTGAGCTGTTCAAAATAGGGAACAGAGCAGTTCGGAAGTCCAAAAATGGCAAAACTCGCTTCAATACGTAGAAAAAAAAAACGAAAAAGAGGGGGATATTCTTTTAGTGATAGTATACCCTATACCGCAATTATACATTGTGGCTTTCATTCTCACTGACACTTTTAAAAACTACTAACTAATTTAAAAAAGGTGGATTTCATTCAAATTGGCATCTTCAAAACCTACTAACTAATTTAAATCAGTAGGGGCCGTCTTCCCTATTGAATTACCAAAAAAAAAAAAAGCCTTAATAGAGAATCTTGTCTCAAACCATGGCCTACAACCTCTTTCAAGCTAAATATATGCATGCCATGGCAGTATAAGAATTCCACTCTCAAACCATGGCATAGAGCCGAGAGGAAGTCTTAGAGGAGGGAGAGGAGCTGAGTTCGTGGTGGTAGTACACCCCATATCTCAGTTGCACGTTGTGGCTTTTACTCGTAGCTTCAAAAACCACTAACTAATTCAAAAACAACCAGGGGCCTATTATTCCTACTTACATCCTTAAAAATAAAATAAATAGAATCTCATCGTCAAACCCTCAAATATAGGCTAGTGTTTGTGATCTAGCCATTCCTCCAATGGTCTATTGCAGATCAACAGTGAGAAACTCCCTCTCCAGTCCGATCTCCACCGTCCATCTACAAAGAAGGCCAGACCTGAAAATGACAGCACGTTGAACCACAGTAGGAGGACCATCCGCTAGTGTATAAAATATTGCAATATACACTGACGGTCCACAAACAATGGGTTCTTGCTCAAACCAGATTGCTCTGCCCCTCTTGCTTGTTATCTCTCCCTCTTTTGCCTTTGAGATCAAGGAAGCCACAGTGAACCAAATTCAAGAAGCCTTCAAGCGCAAGGAGCTGACATCAAGAGACCTTGTCGAGTTCTATCTCCGAGAAATTAACGCGCTCAATCTGCTTCTACGTGCAGTGCTTGAGGTGATCCCGGATGCGTTGGACCAGGCCGACAGGGCTGACAAAGAGATAGAGGCCACACATGGAGAGTGCGCCAAAGGGTTACATGGGATACCGGTGCTGTTAAAGGGTAAAATAGTGACACGAGACCTGCTCAAACACCACGGCTAGATCATTTGCGTTGCTTGGCTTGGTTCGGTGGTGCCACGAGATGCGGGCGTGGTCAGGAGGCTGAGGAGGGCGGGTGTTATCGTTCTGGGGAAGGTAAGCCCTAGTGAATGGGCACATTTTAGGACGTTTAAGGCCCCTAATGGGTGGAGTGTTCTTGGGGGTCAACCTAAGGTAACACATGGATCCTCTATTTAGAGCAAATGGTTTGGAAATCTCCTCACGCATTAGATTCGTTAGGATCATTAACCGTGAGTCCGATTGCCTTACCCAGTCAAGTCTTAAGCAAAAAATACATGCAATTTATGCTTTCTTTTAGGAGTAAGCTTTGTAAAAATACGCTTACACTAAAAAATTCAAATAAATATTTTATTTAAATAAAAAAATAAAGTCTTAAGCAAAAAATACATGCAATTTATGCTTTCTTTTAGGAGTAAGCTTTGTAAAAATACGCTTACACTAAAAAATTCAAATAAATGTTTTATTTAAATAAAAAAATAAAATGTGAGACTAACTTTTGGTCATTGGATATGACCATACGAGATCTTAACCATTGGAAGGGTCTGTCCACTTGATGTGGACAGGTACTTTCCCTTTTTAAGTTTGTTTTTAAATGGTTCCTTTGCATTTGTTAATGTTCTACCTTATTCAACCTTATTCATGATTATTTTTCTCTTCTATGCTCACTTTGGCTGTTTAGCATGGTTTTTTAGAACAAACAAGCAATTAGTTTTCCAATGATTTCTATTTACCTTTTTAATTTATCTAATTTTTAACTGTTTATTTGAATTTTATTTTTTTAATAGCGTAAATAACTCGTTCATGTCTACTAGGGCTTGGCCAAGTAATTAGCTTCAACCAAGGTCCGAGTATCTTGGTCTAGGTGAGCTTGAAATATGGAATGCGTTTTCAATAACGCCCGGCTTTGCGAAAACAAAGTGAAGCCTCATCTCATATCCTCATTCGGAAAGCACTTTGGGCATCATAAATCTTCATGATGGCTCTAAATTCAATTATTAAGCCGACTATGAAATTTTGAAGCTCAAAAAATAGTACAAATCTTGCTATCTATTAATACTCATTTTTTCGACGAAATGGACAAATTGTTTTATAATAGACATCATTTTTTGAGCTTGGAATCCTAATTTTTTCACAACTATAATGTTCAAGGATGATGATTAATTTGAAGGTTTCCAACGCAACAATTGTAATCTTCTGTGATTTTTAGGGTGAGGCTTTACTTATTTTATTAGGGCTGCAGCCCTATCAAAACATTTTCATGGCTAATGTCATGAAAATTTGAAAGTTCAAATTTTCAACGTGTTATCTCATAAAGTATTTTAAATTTTTAGGAAGTACCCATGTTATGAAGATATTTTTGTAGTTTTTGGAAACAACACAAAGATTGGATCATCATATTTTGAGAGCTTCATTCCCATTTAGAGAAACCACGATTTTATCTAAATACATCATCCGCATACTCAGTTTTATGCAAATATTTGCTCCTAATTCTCTATAAAAATGGGTATTAACTTTGAGAACCAGCAAAGTCATAGTTTTGAGATTGTCCATTTTTTAAAGAGTTTTGTTTGCATTATGAAGCTCTCTACAGTTAATATTCATATCTTACTATAATTTCACATTATAGTATACAATCCCTTTTTTTAGTTCTTCTCATGCGAATTTGCATTGTTTTTTAGGCCACAAAATCATCAGATGGATGTTTTTGGAGGGGACAGATTGAAATGGACCTCATTTGTAATTTTCCCAAAAATGAATAAGAAATATTCTTTTGAAGCCATGACTCAATTCTTGTCATAAATTGATACTCCAGGGCCAGAAAACTATTAAATTCATCATCTCGAGAGTTCCAACCATAGTTAGCAAGTCTCCGATTAAAACATGATTTTTTCATAAAATCTCAAAGTTTTTGAAATAGGTTTAGAACTGCAAATTTTTCAAAAGAACTTAAAAAAAATGTGACTTTTTAACAGAACCAATTTAAATCCAAATTTTATCTTTTTTCAAAAAATATTTTCAAAAAAACTTCTTCCCTATATCCTTATTTCCTCATTAATTAATATTATTAAATTTTGATTTAAAGATAAATACATTAACAGTGGGAGTAAATTAAGAATCTTTATTTAACAAAAAATTCCATCAAAAATTTCAAATAAGTCTTCTTAAAAAACATATATAAAAAATACAAGCAATGTATTCCTCAAAAAAAAAAAATTAAAACAAGGGAAAAGTTTACTTAAAGCCAAGGCTCTAAACAATTAAATTAGAGCCTACATCAAAAATTTCACTAGAAGAGGTTCTTTTGATGCCCAAATATTTTCAAATTGATCATTTCGACATCAAGATGCATGAACATGGAAAAAAATAGATTTTAAGTTTTGGAAATAGTATATTTTGTAATGCATTTTTGGATAGTCACTTTTCAATATTTTTAAGTTTTCATAGATTTGTCGATCTACACTATTTGAAGCTTTAAAGTTTATAAATAAATCTGAAAATATATTTTAAGGCTATCAAAAAGATTTCAAGTATTGAAACAACATTTCTCAGCACTATTTGAAGGTACGCTCTAATTTGATTGTTTAGAGCCTAGGCTCTATACAAACCGCACCCTTAAAACAATCTTATATCTTAAAATAATAGGAAAAATTAGAAGAAGAGCAACCTAACGAAAAATCTCTTTTTAAAAAAATAAAATTTATGGCATACTGTAAAGAGCAAGAGAGATATTCATTGATACTAAAGATTTAAGTTGTAGCTATTCAAGGCGATATTTAAATTTTCTTGAGCATTTTGTGTAGTTTTTATGCATAAAGAAGTTTTCTTAATTTCATAGTTTATTTTTTGATTTTTTCATTTTCTTGGTGAATGCAACATAGCATTTTGGATGAACAGGTATTTCTTTTGAGAAATAGAAATAGTCATGTAGCTTGGTTCACAATTATTGTGTTTAGTATTGTTGTTGTTGTTTCATCTTGTGCTCGCAATAGATCTATGATATGTTTTGTGTTGTGACAATAAAGTAAGTATTATTGTTGGATTTATTTAAAGTTTCAACAAAACATTATTCAGCATTATTTTGAGGGATTATAAACAATGAGACTTTTTACCTTTCATACATGGAGGTCACAATTACTTACAGCTTTATGATATTAAATCTGGTAGCTTGGAAGTGTTACAAAGTTCGAGAAAATTTCTTTTAGACTTTGAGTGTGATCAATAAAATAATTACAGCCACCCAAATATCACATCCAATGGTCAAGATCAATTGTGACCACCTTGTACCAAAGGTAAATGGTCTCATTAAATATTTTTCCTTATTTTAATGATACTAGTAAAGCTAGAAA
>NW_006499827.1:4200881-4216342 GCF_000471905.2 Amborella trichopoda
TTTAACTAAATCCAAAACCTTATTTTTTTAGCAATATGTATTTTTTACCCGATTTTTTCCTTCGACTTTTTGAAATAAAATCGACTTATTACCGATATTTTATTATCTCCCGACTTGCTAACTATTGTTGCCACTGCCCCAAACAAACATCGCTCTTTATAAGTATAAATGGCCTCAAAATTGCAGTACTATATGGATTGCATATTTGCATCTCCTCAACGAAAATACACCAAAATAAGCATGACTCAATAGCCTTATAATTACGAGAAAAGTTTATGTAGAGCCTTGGCTCTAAACAATCAAATTAGGTCTACCTCAAAAGTTTCACTAGAAAAAGTTGTTTTGATACTCAAATATCATCAAATTGATCATCTCGACATCAAGATGGATGGGCATGAGAAAAAAAATGAATTTCAGGTTTTGGAAATTAGTGCATCTTGTAATGCATTTTTTTACCATTAATTTTCAAGATTTTCAAGTTTTCATAGATTTGCTCAATCTACACTATTTTTAAATCTTTAAATTTTATGACTAAAGATGAAAATATATTTTAACGCGATTACAAAAATTTCCAGTATTGAAACCATATTTCTCGACACTATTTGAAGGTGGGCTCTAATTTGATTGTTTAGAGCCTCGACCAGATATTAAGTTTCCTATCTTGTAAAGTTTCCGGTTTCTATAAGTTTAATATAAATTGTGTCAAATAAAGAATACAGTCAAATGAAGATGACTCCAAAGCTTTATAAGTTGAATAGAAATTGTCCAAAAGAAGCAAGCATATGATGATTCATACACAACATAATACGGAGGAAGGCTACATACACAACATAATATGGAGGAAACTATATATTCTCCGAGCATACTAGGAAGACTACCATCAGAGAGAGAGAGAGAGAAGAAAATCACTTAGGGGTTGCAAATTTTTGCAGTATTGTAAGGGCTATGGGATTTCTGGGGTTCGATGATCGGAAGAGTTCACTTATGGTGCAATGGGTTGGGGCCGCCGGGCACCTCACGGAGAATGCTGTCCTTTGGGAGGGAGGGTGGTCCGCCCCCACCATTGGTTGGGTAAGGACCATTGGGAACATCACCGAGCATGCGGCCCTCCAAGACTAAGACAGAGGGTGGGCTGCCCTCACCATGGTTGTTCCCGATTGGGCTAGGACCGCTGGGCACATCGCCGAGTTTGATTCCGTAGCCACCACCAAGCTTTGAACCCACTCTGCTGCCATAACTCTTTGAAGAAATTATCTTCCGGTTCTTCAACCGCAGCTCACCATTGTCCAGGCTCTCTTTGCCATTGAAAGCACTTTCGCCTGTTCGAGAACTGAGAAAAACCAAACAAACGGCTACTCATGGTACCTTAGCCTAGGGTTTGCAGATGAGACTCTCATTGGCATGCACGTACAACTATCTTTGTCGATACATAAACGAATGAATATAGGAAAGGGGCTTTAGTCATGGTGGTAGCATCCCCACATCCAATTACCACATCTTGGTATGCATTGTTAACCTTAAAAAAATGTTACTCTCTAATCTAGTGAAAGAACAGGTGGGGATCTATCTTCCCCACTGAATTACCTAAAAACAAATAAAACTAATGAATGTAAGGATTGGTGTGTTAAGACTTAGAGATTTACAGGGTTGGTGTGTTAAGACTTAGAGATTTACATAGGGACCAGAAAAAATTTTCCTTAAATACGATAAAGTTTGTTCTAAAATACAAAATGCTCCATTTATAGTGGAAATTACAACAAATGCCGGGCAAATTGTGTTTTTTTGTTTTTTTTTTTTCAAAATTGCCCCTCATTCCAAAATTCTAAAACCGAAATTTAATTTAATTTTTTTTTAGCTTTTTCATTAGACTGCCCTAAAGCTTGGAGAATTGCCCAACTAACAAAAATAAATAAATAAATAATGAAAATTTGGATCGAGGATTCCATCTACTAGTAAAGGAGAAATTTTGACAAAAAAAAAAAGTTTTGACTGACCTTCTTTGTAATTTCTGCCTATAAATGAAACATTTTGCATTTTAGAACAAAATTTAAAATCTATACGTAAATCACACTCTGAAACTTTAAAGAGCGAGTTTCTTGGAGAACTAAGAGAGAGAAGCGAAAGGATATGTCGTGTACATTCTAGTAGATTCTACACACATTCTCTCTCCTTAACTTTGTCATAGGTGCACAGACTTCAAAATCATGAACAAGCAACAAAATTAAAATATAAAAAATAGGTGTCTCTTCTTGCTACCAAATGTTAATCCCAGTGGTTTAAAAAAAAGGATCGATGCCCCAAATCGGATACCCCAAAACCCGTTCGGATCGATAAATTGGTGTTTGGATGGAGAATCGGCCGAACCGGTAGGATTCAGTCTTAAAAAGGATTAAATTTTTTTATTAAAAATCATTATAAATGTTGTTTTTTAAGAATCCAATAAAAAATACACTATTATATATTGAATTTAGAATTATTGGTTTGTATTTTATTATTTTATCATCATTTTATTATACAAGTAAAAATAAATTTGAAATTTGTCTTATAACATCATCTAATTTACAATTACAACAAAAAATAATACATTGCAATAATTTATAGATCTTTTTTTATTGTTCAAAAATAAAATATTTTAGATCCATAAATACTCTATAAGTACATTATGATCCTGCAAGTACACACACTCTTTTTCACCACTTATGAGGTGCATTTAAGCCCTTTAATATGCCATATGTTAGTTTTCGTCTTTAAAGAAGCAAAACAATCGCACATCGAAGATATAGGATTGAGCAAGTACATATAAATAAAACCCTACGTGCATGTGGTGGGGGTTGGTGCATGAGCTAGTGGGTCCCATGGCAGGTGGAGAGCAGGAGGCACATGAATGAGTTGGTTGGATGGATCCGGAACGGTATCACTGATTCTCAAACCAGATCACCCGATTCGTAATCCCTATAAGTACAATGTAAAAGTCTCAATTTTAATTAAACCACTAGTTAAGTTCTTAAGGCTATATTGAGTCTCAATGAAAAAGTCTCAATTTTAATTAAACCACTAGTTAAGGTCTTAAGGCTATAAGTACATTGAGTCTCAATGTAAATACAAATATTCGACAGAGAGAGAGTTAGTGCATTAACAAATATTCGAAAGAGAGAGATAGAGAGAGTGAGTTGTTAGTGCATTGCAGTAAATGAGGAAGATAGGAAGTTACCAGAAGCCCAGTATCTCTAGTTATAGGCAAGAAGGCTATAAATACATTGAGTCTCAATGTAAATAAAAATATTAGAAAGAGAGAGTTGTTAGTGCATTAGGAAGTTACCATAAGCCCTATCTCGAGTTATAGAGAGAGTTGTTAGTGCAGTGAAATGAATGAGGAAGATAGGAAGTTACCAGAAGGCCAGTAGGGAAAAGCAAATGAGGGTAGAAAGACTCAGCATGCTAGCAAAACTTATCAACCAATGAACAATAACATAACTCTGACTCTTGCTGAAACTCAAGGTTAATAGCCATCTCTTATATATAGAGGATTAGGTACCATTATTACGAAATTTGTTTCCTCTATTGCATAGCATCGAGGATCCGGATACTAATTATCGGTATTATTATGTTCTCTCTGTATGGAAAGGAATCTCTAACAATCTTGTGTTGTTTTCAAAAACAATACCAATATTTTCATTAAATCGTTATTTCCTAACCCAAAATAGCAGGTTGAAAATTCCTATTTTGTTTATGGGTATATGTAATATACTCCTTCAAGGGCATTGTATATATTTATTCTCTTGGTTAGAAGACTTACTTTCGAGGATTTTTTCAATTTGAAATTATGGGAACTATCTAATAATCACTAGATGATTATTTTCAAAAAAAATAAAAAAAATAAAAATAAAAAATAAAAAAACTAAATAAATTGGGCTTTTTAACACTCGATCTCACCCTCTAAAAACTGGACGGTCTCTATTAAATCTTGAGACATTATTTTTTTCAATTACGTAGAAGGTGCAATCAGCAATTTTTCTTATTGAGGTTAATCTATCCGTTGAAGAGGTTATATTCTAAAATTTGGGATCCTTAAATTCATCCTGATAAAGATTTTACTCGAGGGAGTAAATAGATAGTATCCTAGCCACCACGTTCCCATCAGTAACATCACCCAACTAACACCTTCAACAAAGCTAACTCCTAATTTATTAGAAAAAAAAGGGTAGGAGTCTGTCTTTTCCACTGAATTACCCAAAAAAAAAAATTATTATTTTTAAAAAAATTATTTAATTAGTGTTTTATTTTTTAATTCAAGTCATTATTTTCTTTATAGCAAAATAATATGAAAAATTATAGAATGAGACGATTTACTTTTGGTACAAAGTGGTCACTTCAATCTTGACTTTTGGATGTGAGATTGGGTCGTTGCAATTATTCAATTGACCAAGCTCAAACTTCAAAAGACATTTTTTCGAACTTTGTGACATAACTAAGCCATCAAATTTCACATCGGATGGTTTTAAGTAATTGTGAACACCTTGTATAAAAGATAAATGATCTCATCGCATACAATCCCATTTAATATTTCCTATTACTTTTTTGAATTCTTTTCTAAGTTCCAAATTCTCTAAAAGAAGGTGGCACTTTTGGAATGAACAATCACGCATAGAAAAGCCTTTCTTAAATTTTTCATAATATTTTTCTCGCTCCTATTTATTCTCCAAAAGATATTCTCTCGTATTTAATTATAATTAATAAAAACATATTAGAGATTTCTAAGACAAATGAACAAAGAAGGAAGTAAATGCATAATACGTGAATTATCCATGAAAACATCGAAATAAATTCTCTAGAATCATAAAAGATTGGGACCGTATTACAAAAACCTATGGTTTAAACCAATATATTTGCATACCGAGTACAACACTTGTTAGGAGCAGTGGTTTAAAAAATGGATTGGTGCCCCAGATCAGGCACCCCAAACACCCATCCAGATCGGTGAATCGGTGGTTCGTATCGGTTATCGGCCGAATCGGTCTGATTCGGCAATAAGAAAATCCAAAAAAAATTATTCAAAATTATTATAAATATTTTTGTTAGGAATTCAATAAAAAATGGGCTACTAAATTATTAATTTTCAATTTTTTTATCAATATATGAATATTGAGATATTCTTTCCATGTTTGAACTTACGTTAACAATTAAATTTACATCACAAAAAAAAAGAATCCCAGAATTATCATGAATGAAGTATCTTATAATATCATCTAATTTAAAATATAATATTAACAACTGTAAAAAAAATAGTACATTACATCAAGGATTGTTGATTTTTAAACACTGGGTGTCACCAAATTAAAAAAATAAGACGTTATTTAAAAATAAGAACAAATCTACAATGTCTTATAATATCATCGAATTCAAACAATCTTATTTACAACAATAAGAAAAAATAATACATTATAAAATTTATAATACAAATAAATTAATAAATAAAATACAAGATTTGGTTATCAATATATAATTATTAATTATAATATTATAATAAAAATAAAAATAAAACCCCTTATAAATTTTAATATCATGATATTAAAATATTTCAAAAAACATTTACCCTAAAAAATGTAAAATAAAGATATTAAAATTCAAAGAAAAAAACAAAAACAACTTTAAACCTCTTTCAAACATTCAATATAAATATAAATGCTATATTTACAAGTGTATTTTTTTAGACAATGATGATTAAGTATCAATCATGTTCTCTCTCTAGATCCTATCTATCTAACCAAGTCTTTTACCTGTGACTTTCTCGAACTCCATTCTTTCTGACCACGCCTTTTCCCTCTCTAACTCATTTCCCTCTCCAACTAAAGTGACCATTTAGCTCGAGAAGCAAAACACTAAGTTAGGGACACTTTCAGTTTCTTTCAAGGGGAAGTATATGAAGATATCATTTACTTTTTGTAATTAGAGATCACAATCATTTTTGTCCTTTAGATTTTAACGATGGTCGTAGGAATCATAGTGAATAGATACAAATTTTTCAAAAAAAAAGTTTTGAACTTTGTAATTGACTCAAAGTCCTCCAATTTGACATCTAATGACTAACGATAATAGTGATCTCCTTAAAGATAAAGATCAATGCTCTCTTTATAGCCAACTTGTAAAGGAAAAAGATTATATAAGGTTGTAACCTTAAAATGTAGAATCACATATGCACCTAAAAAATCTACCAGAAATGTTGTTTTAATATTAAAAAAACCCTCTAATCGATCATCTCGACATTGAAATATATAAATATTAAAAAAAAAAAAAATTGAGTCTCAAAAATAATGCATCTTGCAACAAATTATCTAGACCGTCCATTTTCAAGATTTTCATATATTTATAGATCTATTTGATTTTAACTATTTTTTAAATTTAAAATTTTTTAATTATGTATGAAAATAGATTTTAAGATAATACTAAGAGTTTGTTATTATAAAATTACAATAAAATTTTAAGATGCGTCCTATGAATTGTTTAAGTAAAAAAAGCTTTTTTGTAGTTCTTAAAAAACGTAATCTATTTGTCTGTCAAAATAGAGCCGGTCACGAGTCAAACATGGAGGCGGAGTGGGTACAAATCCTTCTTTGATGTCCAAATGGAACTGAAATCACTTAACCCTTAAGTTTCTACCATGTGGGGTCTAATACTAGTTCTACATTTTGTCCCAGTTT
This sequence comes from Amborella trichopoda, assembly GCF_000471905.2. Next base: position 4,207,580 of record NW_006499827.1, read on the forward strand.
TCGCGGTCATTGTTTAAAGGAAAGTTGTTTGGTGCTCCCAAGCCCGCAACTGTTGCTATGCGCACTCGAAGATCTACACCGTCCACCAAAACATGGTCCTGTAAATAATAGTCCTCCAAAGAAAAAATAAAAAGCAATGGTTCTGATATTTTCTCTAAAAAATATCATTTCTAATTTTCTAAATTTATTTATTTTTACAGATTAATAATATCCATGATTATATATGGGTGTGGTTTGTATAGAGCCTAGGTTCTAAACAATCAAATTAGAGCCTACCTTCAAATAGTGTGGAAACATGTGGCTTCAATAATGGAAATCTTTGTGATAGCCTTAAAATATATTTTTATGTTTACCTATAAAATTTAAAGTTTAAAAAATAGTGTAGATCAACAAATCTATGAAAACTTGAAAATTGACGGTCCAAAAATGTGTTATAATATACACTATTTCCAAAACTTGAAATCTATTTTTTTTACATGCCCATGCTTCTTGATGTCGAGATGATCAATTTGAAGATATTTCGACATCAAAACAACCTCTTCTAGTAAAATTTTTGAGGTAGGCTCAAATTTGATGGTTCAAAGCATCGACTCTATATAAACTTTTCCCATTATATATTCCCTAAAAGTTAAATCAAATTACATTTCAAAAATAAATTATTAAGGGGCCCGCATTCTATATTTGAGTCCGTGGACTCGTAGAAACCGTGTCCTTGTTGAAAGTTTCAGACTCGTGTGTTGGTAGAACGTAACCAATCTCACACATCAGCTCCTGTTTCTTGTTGGCAGAGTTTCGTGAGGTCCCACAAGACCATAAGATACATTTAGTCGGGCATGAAAAACACCTAGGTAGGGGCATCTTTATGACTTGAAACTTTTCGAATGGTCTTCATTCCATTTTCTGAATAAAATTTAAAGAGACAAAGTTTGAATATCTAATGAACGGCCACGAGTCAAGGAGAGAATGACTCCCAGCGTTTTTAATGCCTAAAATATATATTTTACAAAACTAACTTTGAAAAGAAAAAGGTTTATATAAAGTTGACACTTTAAAATATAGAACTAAGGTGCACAACTAAAATCCTAATAAAAATAAATAAAACTGTTTTGATGTTAGAAGGGTGCGGTTTGTATAGAGCCTAGGCTCTAAATAATCAAATTAGAGCCTACCTTTAAATAATATCGAGAAATGCTATTTCAATACTGAAATTCATTGTGATAGCCTTAACATATAGTTTCATCTTTATTTATAAAGTTTAAAGCTTCAAAAATGGTGTAGACTGATATAACTATGAAAACTTGAAAATCTTGAAAATGATGGTCCAAAAAAGAATTTCAAAATACATTATTTCCAAAACTTGAAATCCATTTTTCTCTCATGTCCACGCATCGTGATGTCCATATGATCAATTTGAGGATATTTGGGCATCAAAACAACCTCTTCAAGTGAATTTTTTGAGGTCGGGGCCAATTTGATTGTTTTGAACCTCGGCTCTATATAAACTTTTTCCATGTTAGAAAAGCATCTAATTGGTCATATGGACATTGAGATATATAGAAATGGAGGAAAAAAAAAAAAAGATTTCAAATCATAAAAATAGTACATCTTAGAATATTATTGAAAAAGAAATTCAAGTAATAAAAATAGTGCACCTTAAAACACATTATTTCGACCATTCATTTTCAAGATTTTCATTTGTTTATAGATCTACTTGATTTGAGCTATTTTTGAAATTTAAGATTTTATAGTTAGAGGTAAATATTGTTGGGAAGCAATCTCTTTCCTTCCATGTGTGAATTAAAGGTAAAAACATCCCACAATGTATGTTTGTGCAAATACCGAAAAAATGACAATTTGCTAAGGGTCTACAAAATAGAAATCACAAATCGCAAAAAGGAAAGTTCCACCAGACACAAACACAAGCACAATCACAACATAAGCTTTAACGTGGAAAGCCCTGCAATGTGAAGGGAAAACCACGGGTCAAATCTGATAGAGGAATCCACTAAAATCAAATAAGGGTTATAATATAGTTTATTATCAAGTTTTTGCCCTAAACTTGAAGCTTACAATCAAATGAGAGAACAACAATAACTTGGAGAAAAGACAAAGTTGCCTCACAAGCACCAACAAGATCATCTCTTTCCCACTTCAAAAAAGTTCCAAAAAAATGGTCTTCCAATGGCTTGGAGATACAACCAGAGAGCACACCAGTGGTTCCGGTTTTCTACCTGAGTGTTGAGCGTGAGAGATAGCACAAATGGTCTCTGGAATGGCCTAAAATAGTAATGGAAACCTTGCTACAAACTTGCACTTTCTTCTCTTCCAGAGCCTTCAAAGAACCCTATCTTTGCTTGCAAATGGTGTCTCCAAAACACAACCCTTTTTGTTTTGTCTTTTAAAACGCCATCTATATTCTCTCTCTAAAAACCTCTCTCTCTCTAACCTTTTTCTTATTTATTGGGTTCCCCCTTTTTTTTTTTTCACTCCTTATGGGGCTGGACCCCACAAGGTAATCACCCAACAAATATTGCCTTACTTCAATTATTTAAGGTTGCAACTTTTCAAAAATAAATAGAAGATGAATGAGCGGGATGTGATTATCTTTGAATTAAATAGATCCCATACCATGTTACTTTGGACCATTCCTAGAAAAACCGGACGATCTAGTCGGTAACCGGCCGGTTAGATCGGAACCGGCCCCTTGTCGGTTTCGGTTTCGAGCGGTTTTGGTGATCAGTCGGTATTTAAAAATTAAAAATTAAAAAACAATGTATATAAAATATTAAAAATAAAAAAATTGATTTGTAATACATTTTTTATTATTTTTTACATTATGAAAAATATTAAAAATTGTTTTGGTCATTAATACTCACTTTTAAAATCCATTTTTTCATTAATTTTCAACTTTATTTGAATGCGTTTTGTTTTAATCATTATTTATATGCTTTTCGTATTCTAGTACAGTTTTTTGCATCTCTTTTATTTTTTTTATTAATATTTTGGCTATCGAGATTGCCCGGTAATAACGGTTGAATAGGCTGGTTTACCGGTTAAGTCAGTTAAACCGCTTCCGGCCCCATGTCCGGTTAACCCTCCAGTTCGATTTTGCAAACGCTTCTTTGGACAAAGAATCAAGTCTCATGCTGGACCACCAAAAATTGTCTAATTGAAAATGCGCATTAAAAAACCTTGAAATTTAGTGGGCATATAAGTGGTTTATAACCTTTAAAAATGAATCATTTTCATGGAATTGCATCCCATTCTACTTCCTGAAATTGGAGTAATATTAGCATACCAATTTCCCTTAATAATATTCCACACACCAAACAATGGGTCCATCCCCACTCCTGGTTGCATTGCTCATCTTCTCTCTTCTTCATTTTCTATCTCTCTCTTTTGGCTTTGAGATTAAGGAAGCCACAGTTAGCCAGATTCAACAGGGCTTCAAGCGCAAGGAGCTCACATCGAGAGACCTCGTCGAGTTCTATCTTCGAGAAATTAACGGGCTCAATCCGCTTCTACGTGCAGTACTCGAAGTGAACCCGGACGCGGTAGACTAGTCCGACGAGGCCAACAAAGAGAGAGAGGCCACATATGGAGAATGCGCCGAAGGGTTACATGGGATACCGGTGCTGTTAAAGGGTAACATAGCGACGCGAGACCGGCTCAACACCACGGCTGGATCACTCGCGTTGCTTGGCTCGGTGGTGCCACGAGATGCACGGGTGGTTCGGAAGCTGAGGGCGGTAGGGGCTATCATTTTGGGGAAGGCGAGCATGAGCGAGTGGGCGGTATTTAGGTCCCTTGAGGCGCCTATGGGGTGGAATGCAATTGGTGGTCAGCCTAAGGTAACAAATACGCAGAGTACATTATTAGTAAGTTGGTCCTTTAAGTTTTTATTATTTTGCGGAATTAACGTATATATTTATTTACATTTTGCAGACTTAAATTATCATTACCATCCGATTCTTGTCTCAACAATTTAGGGTCGGCTATATGAATCTTGCTCCGGACTTTAACTCTATCAAGGGTATAATAGTCTCAATTATACCATATCCCTTCTCACTATTTTTATCCATGCTTTTTTGGACTTTTTTTTGTTTTTATCAGAGCATTTTACTTGAATCTTTCTTTTTATTTTTTTAGAGCGTTTTACTTAAATCAAATCACATCTCCTAACAGATGTTGTTCTAGGGTGATGTTGCATGTGGCCAAACTACTTAAGTCCACTTTCTCTTATTTTATCACCTATTGAAGCTACCACCAAGTTCCCTCAGGATGCATTTATTCTGAATTCTATCCATTTTGGTCTTGCCACTCATCCATCTCAACATCCTCATTTCTGCCACACTCATTTTATGATATGTTATTTCTTGACCACCAGTATTCCATCTCATAAAGCATGACTGACTTTACAACCATCCTATAGAATTTTTCCCTTAGTTTCACTCCTATGTAATGCTAATAAAAAACAAAGAGAAGCACATCTCCATTTTGTCTACCTAGCTCTATGTGCAATATCTTTCACAAATTCTCAATTCTCATAGATTATCGACCTGAATTATTGATAATATTCTCTTTTACGCTCTTTTTGGCTATCATCTCAGCTAATTCCTCATTTCTATTCCTATTATTGCGAAACTCTTTTGGGTACTACTTGTTTTCGTAAAATGGTTTGGTATTGTGGCCACATGTTGTGGACACTCAAAAGGTGCATAAGCACCTTTTAATGGTTCAGATTGAACCATCCTCATTCAAGGGCTAAAAATAATTTCTTTTTAATTTTTATTTAAAATAATATTGGTATGAAATTTGGGTTTTAGCCTCATTTTTAAAAGTAAAATTAAATAAAAAATATTGATCAAAATAAATTTAGAGGTAATTTGTTTACGTTTTTAATAAATATTTTAATATTCTATATTTTATGTTCAAGTCTTTTATTTGATAGTTTTTATTTTTCCCAATATACAAATAATTTGGGACTTCTTTTCTGCTGATATATTTTTCAGTCAAAGACCGGACTGAATTTTTTGAGTCGAAGTGCTTGAATCAAATTTCTTGTAACCACCCAAAGTAAGCCAAAAATCATGCATTCATCTTAACAGTGGCAATGGGCAAGGCCAGCCCAGACACGGCCCTTGTCCTTATAGGGTTGGCCAATGCCTAGCCCTGGCATACTTCAACTGGCCTTCAAGCGCAAGGAACTCACATCGAGAGACCTCGTCGAGTTCTATCTCCGAGAAATTAACGGGCTCAATCCGCTTCTACGTGCCGTGCTCGAAGTGAACCCGGACGCGTTGGACCAGGCCGACAAAGACAGAGAGGCCACATATGGAGAATGCGCCGAAGGGTTACATGGGATACCGGTGCTGCTAAAGGATAACATAGCGATGCGAGACCCGCTCAACACCATGGCTGGATCACTCGCGTTGCTTGGCTCGGTGGTGCCACGAGATGCAGGGGTGGTTTGGAGGCTGAGGGCGCCCGGGGCTATCATTTTGGGGAAGGCGAGCATGAGCGAGAGGGCAGAGTTTCGGTCCCTTGAGGCGCCTATGGGGTGGAATGCGTATGGTGCTCAGCCTAAGGTAACAAATCGGTGGAGTACATTATTAGTACGGTGGTCCTTTAAGGTTCTATTATTTTGCAGAATTAACGTATATATTTATCAGCATTTCGTGGACTTAAATTATCATTACCATCCGATTTTCATCTCAACTATTTAGGGTTGGCTATATGAGTCTTGTTCCGGCCTTTTACTCTATCAAGGGTGTAATAGTCCCAATTATACCATATCTCTTCTCACTATTTTTATCCATGCGTTTCTGGAAATTTTTCTTGTTTTTTTCAGAGCATTTTACTTGAATCTTTCTTTTTATTTTTTTAGAGTGTTTTACTTAAATCAAATCACATCTCCTAACCGATGTTGTTCTAGAGCGATGTTGCATGTGGCCAAACTACTTAAGTCCACTTTCTCTTATTTTATCACCTATTGAAGCTACCACCAAGTTCCCTCAGGATGCATTTATTCTAAATTCTATCCTTTTTGGTCTTGCCACTCATCCATCTCAACATCCTCATTTCTGCCACACTCATTTCATGATATGTTATTTCTTGACCACCAGTATTTCATCTCATAAAGCAAGACTGACTTTACAGCCATCCTATAGAATTTTTCCTTTAGTTTCACTCGTATGTAATGCTAACAAAGAACAAGAGAAGCACATCTCCACTTCGTCTACCCAGCTCTATGTACAATATCTTTATCAAATTCTCAATTCTCATAGATTTTCGACCTAAAATATTGATAATATTATGTTTTACGATCTGTTTGGCTATCATCTCAGCTAATTCCTCATTTCTATTCCTATTATTGCCAAACTCTTTTGGGTACTACTTGTTTTCGTAAAATGGTTTGGTAATTTGGCCATGGACCCTCAAAAGGTGCATAAGCACCTTTTAATGGATCAGATTGAACCATCCTCATTCAAGGGCTACAAATAATTTCTTTTTAATTTTTATTTAAAATAATATTGATATGAAATTTGGGTTTTAGCCTCATTTTTAAAAGTAGAATTAAATAAAAAATATTGATCAAAATAAATTTAGAGGTATTTTGTTTACTTTTTTAATAAATATTTTAATATTCTATATTTTATGTTCATGTCTTTTATTTGATATTTTTTATTTTTCCCAAAATACAAATAATTTGGGACTTTTTTGATGCCTTCATCTTAACAGGGGCAATGGACAGGGCCAATGGGCAATTGGGTTGGCCAATGCATAGCCCTGGCATGCTTAGTGCCTGGGCCGGCAAGGCGAAAAAAAAAGATCGGGCCAATCCGAACTGGGCTCGCACTAGCCCCAAAGAAAAGATGAACGTTCAAAAATTGGAGGTGGTTTCAATAAAGAAAAATGTCCATCCACCGCCGATTTGTGCGCACATGGTCTTACTTTAGGGTTCCCATCGTTTGTTCTTAGATTGATTCAAGGGCTTGGTCTTGCCACTCATCCATCTCAACATCATCATTTCTGCCACACTCATTTTATGATATGTTATTTCTTGACCACCAGTATTCCATCTCATAAAGCATGACTGACTTTACAACCATCCTATAGAATTTTTCCCTTAGTTTCACTCCTATGTAATGCTAATAAAAAACAAAGAGAAGCACATCTCCATTTTGTCTACCTAGCTCTATGTGCAATATCTTTCTCAAATTCTCAATTCTCATAGATTATCAACCTGAATTATTGATAAAATTCTCTTTTACTCTCTTTTTTGGCTATCATCTCAGCTAATTCCTCATTTCTACTCCTATTATTGCGAAACTCTTTTGGGTACTACTTGTTTTCGTAAAATGGTTTGGTATTGTGGCCACATGTTGTGGACACTCAAAAGGTGCATAAGCACCTTTTAATGGTTCAGATTGAACCATCCTCATTCAAGGGCTAAAAATAATTTTTTTTTACTTTTTATTTAAAATAATATTGGCATGAAATTTGGGTTTTAGCCTCATTTTTAAAAGTAAAATTAAATAAAAAATATTGATCAAAATAAATTTAGAGGTAATTTGTTTACTTTTATAATAAATATTTTAATATTCTATATTTTATGTTCATGTCTTTTATTCGATAGTTTTTATTTTTCCCAATATACAAATAATTTGGGACTTCTTTTCTGCTGATATATTTTTCAGTCAAAGACAGGACTGAATTTTTTGAGTCGAACTGCTTGAATCAAATTTCTTGTAACCACCCCATGTAAGCCAAAAATTATGCATTCATCTTAACAGTGGCAATGGGAAGGCCAGCCCAGACACGGCCCTTGTCCTTATAGGGTTGGCCAATGCCTAGCCCTGGCATACTTAGAGCCCGGGCCGGCTGGCCAAAAAAAAGATCGGGCCAGTCCAAACTGGGCTCGCACGAGCCCCAAAGAAAAGATGAACGTTCAAAAATTGGAGGTGGTTTCAATGAAGAAAAAAGTCCATCCACCGCCAATTTGTGTGCACTTGGTCTTACTTTAGGGTTCCCATCGTTTGTTCTTGGATTGATTCAAGGGCTCGGTACGACGTGCTCTTCACACCCCGCTAGAGACAAGTCACACTGATTTGACTTTCGAAACCAAAGCTTCTTACTTAGCCCTTTGTACCTTTGGTTTCGTGCGATTCCCTGGGACATATAAATATATGTGAATCACATATTGATTCGTATAAATGCATATGCAAATAAAATATTAGGGTAAAAGCTTTTAGTTTATTTAATTCATGATAAAATAAAACAACACCTATTGAAGTGTGGAACATATTTTAAGTAATATAATATAGAGAAGTGATCCTATTGGACCCTCCCCCACCCATGTGTGTAAGATCCTAAATGATCACTATTAAATTTGAGCAAGATCTATACAAAATTCAAGTCCTACACCTATGTGATAATATTTCTAGAGATCTGTGCCAACTTTAATAGTGATCCTTTGAGGTTTTACACACATGGGCGGGGGAGGGTCATATAGGATCAATTCTCTTTTTATAAATGTATAAAAAGAGTAATGATCCTATAGGACCCTCCCCCACCCATGTGTGTAAGACCCTAAAAGAACACCATAAAGTTAGTACGGATCTCTAGAAAAGTTATCACATGGGTGTACGACTTGACTTTTCTATAGTTTTGTGTCAAATTTAATGGTGATCTTTTAGGGTCCTACACACATAGGTTGGGGAGGGTCCTATAGGATCATTTCTCTTATAAAAATGAGTAATG
>NW_006499827.1:4230658-4253144 GCF_000471905.2 Amborella trichopoda
GAGATAGATATGAGTTTTCTGGAACCCTTGATAAGATATTAGATATGGATAATATCTAATTTCAATTAGGAATGAGATGATGGGTACCTCTAATACTGGATTCTAGCACATTTTGATCAAACCTTTATCATGCTTAATTTAAAATGGATAATAAGGTCCAAAAGAAAAAGCAAAACAAATAAAATCTAGATTTGCATTATGATCTATTTCATAAAATTTCATTTTTTATTGGGTTGTTGCCCTTCATTTCAATGGGGACAATTCTCATTGCTTGAAATTTGTCCGTGGTTAGGTGCCTCGATCTCGTCCTTCGGATCCAAATGATTTTGCGGCACACATCTCGGGTTTCGGGGGAACCCGGGACTTGAAATCGCTCTCTCGAGAACTTTGCTCAGGAGTAAGGGCAGGTATACCAACAGATGAGAGAGGAATTTAAGGTGGGTTTTGGACTTACGCGGGTTGCTAGCGTGGAGGCCCTCTTAGATCACGATGAAAGCCCCCCAATCCTACAGCTGGTTCGGAATCGCCTCCCTTGGCCTGTAGTCTATTGTTTTTGTAATCATACATCTATGGTTAATTTTACAAGACAAGTGGGCTAAAGGGCCCCACTTTGTCTTTAAGTGAATGTACACAAGACGTGCACATCCAAAGGAGAAAAGAGAAGAAACGATGAGATGAGGGTTGGGAGAAGGAAGAAGAGAGAAGAATACATTTGATCGGGTGACTAGCTTAGCACAGTGGCTAGATTGGTATGATGATTAACCTGGCATGGTAGCAAGACGGGCACAGTAACGAGACCGGCACGGCGGCAGTACTACTCGACAAAAGAACATCAACATCAACTAGCCTCGCACAATGGCAAATTCGACGTGGAAGCAAGACAGGCACGGTAACTTAGGTCGGCACAACGGTAGTACTGCTCGATGACGAGACTACTGTGACAGTGCTAGACTTGTCCCTAGGTCAAATGAGAGAGGAAAAAGAAGAAGAAAGAGGGAGATAAAGAATAAGAAAAGCAAAGAGAGAAAGAGAGAGAAGAAGAGAGAAATAAGAGAAAAGAGAAGGAAAGTAGAAGAAAGGCAAGAGAAGATGAGGAGAAAAAGGAAAGAGAAGAGAAAAGAGGGAAAGGAGAGAGAAGTGAAGAAAGAGAAAGGAGAGAGAACAGAAGAGATAGAAGAAAAGAAAAGAGAGAGAAAGAAAAGAAAGAAAGAAGAGAGAGAAACCATGGACAGTGATGGAGTTTCGCCGTCCATGACAGAGAAAGAACATGGATGATGATCGACTTTCGCCGTCGATGATAGAAAGAGAGAGAGACAAAATTGAAAAAGGAATATCATGCGCGGTGATGATCATCGCCGTGCACCACATGGGAAAGGGGAAATTTGGATAGGGGTTCGACCCTCCACTCGGGTTAAGGCCCGGCTCGCTGCGCATATTTCCATAAGATAAAGAAAGACTAAGAACGTCATACTCGGCAATGAGCATCGTCGTGCATGACTGGAAAGGAGAGAGAGAGGGAATATCAAGGTGAGGGAAAGAAAGACAGAGAGAGAAAGTTTTAGGAAAGAGAAAAAAGAAAAAGAAAGTAGAGAGAGAAGGAAAGTGAACAATGAGACATAAAAAAGAAAGAAAGAAGAAAGAGAAAAGAAAAGTGAAGAAAGAGATTAGGAAAGAGTAAGAGGAGAAAGAAAGAAAGGGAGACAAAGAGATTAAGAAAAAGAGAAGAAGAATAGGGAAAGAAGAGAGAAAGAAACACGCACGGTGTTGCTACCACCGTGTGTGTCAGAGAGAGAAGAAAACAGAAAGAGAGATTCGTGCATGGTGTTGCCATCGCTGAGCATGTTAGAAGAAAGAAAGAAACACTCACAACGTTGCCACCACCATGTGTGTCAGAGAGAGGAGAAAACAGAAAGAGGGATTTGTGCACGGCGTTGCCATAGCCGTGCATGTTCAGACGGAGAGAGACAGAGAGAAAGACAGAGCAGAGAGAGAAGGGAGAAGAAAGGGATTCATGCACGGCGTTGCCATCGTTGTTCATGTTCCGACAAAAAGAAAGATAAAGCAGAAAGAGAAGGGAGAAGAAAGGAGAAGAAGAGAGCAAGAAACACGCATGGCACTGCCACTGTCATGTGTGTTAGAGAGAGTAGAAAGTAGGGAGAGAGATTCATGCATGGCGTTGCCATCGCCATGCATGTTCAGACAGAGAGAGACAGAGAGAAGGTTAAAGCAGAGAGAGAATAAAGAAAGAAGGAGAAGAGGAAGAAGAAGAAAAGCAAGAAGAAAACACACACGACGTTGTCGCCGTCGTGTATGCGAGATAGAGAAAATAAAATAGAGAGAGAGAGGTTCAAGCATGGCGGTGCTATCACCGTGCACATTCCGCCAAAGAAAAACAGAGAGAAAGATTGCCAAGAAGAAGAAAGAGAGAGAATGGGACACACACAGCGTTGTCATCGTCGTGTGGGTTAGAGAAAGAGAAGGCAGAGGATGACATGCACTGCTCTGCCATAACCGTGCGTGTCTACAGAGAAGAAGAGAGAGAAGCCGAGAAAAAAAGAAGAAAGAAAAGAGAGAGGAAGCAAGAGAGAGAAAAAAAAGGAGGAAAGAAGAAGATAAAGATGAGTGGAGAGAGAAAGAGAGAGACGAGAGGAGGAGAGAGAAAATTACCTTATCGAAGGATACCAGCCCTTTTCTTCTCTCTCCTCTCTCTCTCTCCAAGACGCACCCATGAATTCAAAGAAGAAAACCAAACGTTATTGATCAATTGAAAGTTTGAAGGGGAATCAGGGAAGAGCCAGGGAAGCCTTTTACAATTAGGTTTAGCATGTATTTATAGAATTGAGCCCAAACATGGGTGGATGCCCAAAACTATCTCAATTGATGATAATTATAATTATTTTGATCTAAAATAAATTCTAAAAGTGGTGTAAAATGACTGCTTTGCCCATGCCTCACAATTCATGGAATTCCAATACAGTCTCTACTACTGCCCTATAATGTACGTGATCTTCTGTGGATGATCCAAGATTGCTCTGGTGCTTGTTTGTCAAAAAAATGATTGTTTTCTTGTAGGGGCGATCGATTTGATACCAACTTTGAGCCATGGATCATGTTTTAAGCCACGATCATGCGACTTGAAATTTGGATGGATCTTGAAAACTTCGGATCTATAGTACGCTTGTTCCTAGATGTTTCTATGTGATTTCTTCACTGGATCACACTAAGCATGCAGTGAGGATCGTGTGGCAAAAAATGCAACTTGATTTCATGCTCGGACGAAGATTTTACAACTTTTGAGTTTTGACCGGAATATGAAATTTTGGCGCCGAAATTTACAGTCACTTTATTGGCTTTATGTGCAAAATCTTGCCGTTCATCATGTACAGGGTTCGAAATAGAGATAGCCTTAAACCTTACACACGCGATGGAACTAGTCTCACGTCAATCTGACGTACGAGAGCTGTGATTTGGCTACTCGAGCGAGGCGTGTCGCTGCTCATTTTCCTGCAACTTTCTTCACGGATCAGCAATTTCTCTTTAGCTTTTCTCCTTGTTCGGGCGTCATCACGGAGCGTGCCACATATCAAAATGCTCGTCTTGACGAGACGAACATGCTCACAAAATTGAGCACGATCCGACTTGGGATGAATGAGATATGGCATCCATAAGTCTCTGCCCGAGACTGTAAAAATAGCCACATTTTTTGGTGATTTGGTGCAGGGAGGGCGCATGGGAATAGTGTGCGGCCTACCCCTTTTTGGCCGTTTACTCATAACTTTTTCCTGGAGTGCTCTATTAAGCCGAAACTTTACCCATAAGGGTTTTCGACTGTTCCGGATCCAATGGCGGTGGTCCCATAGCAATTTGACGTACCAAAAATCAAGCTCTAGTTACGGGGTCCATTTCAGGGTGCAAGAGATTAATTTTTTTGAAATTGTTTCTTTGTCTGCATTGCCTTAAACATGTCGGATTGCAACGAAACTTGGCAGGTGCCCTTTTGAAGTACTTGAGAACATTCTGACTTGGCAGGTGCCCTTTTGAAGTCGGATTACCGGCTCCCTCTTTATTCAACATCAGGGACCAAGGTGTTGAAAAATGTCTTCAAACAGCTTGCCCCACCAAATGTTGTGCTTATGGAGAAGATAGAAGGACAACATTTGAAAAATTTCCTTCAGCTTTATTACTTTTTTCTTCCTAGCCACAGGACCACGAGAACGCCAAGGAGATCCATGCAATGTTGTAACTAGGATGCCCAGACGTTTGGGTGCAATGTACAGGTCCATCCATGGAGACTTTAGGGGGAGAAGAGACTTTTCTGATGGATCCTGTCAAAGTTCTCACCCTCAAGGGACTAATTGTGATTCTGACAGCTGAGGATTTGGTACAGACCTCGTTGATCAGAATCGAGCCCGTCTGGCAGTCGAGTGTCATACTGAAGGGCATTTTTCCCATTTTGGTTTGATTTTGTTTGTTTTACTGTTGGTGGTCTGCTGAAGGGCCTTCGGTTGGCGACCATCTGCGTGGTGCACCAGATTGTACTCGGTGGGTAGGGTACCTCAGTTTATCGAGGTGACCAGCTGTGGGTATAACCCATGCCTATTCCTTGCAGTTTTGTTTGCATAATGGGTCCAAGTTCCGGCTGACTTTGGTCTTCTTGGGGCATCTCTTGGAGTGTGTTTGTGACCTCGTGGGAATAGTGCTCTTCCTCATGAGACTTGTCTTACCTCCTTGGCGAGTCTTCTGTCGTTTGAGTCCTTTTTGGAAATGGACTCAGGCTGTAGGAACTTTGCTTGATGCTCGTAGTTTTGGGTCCTGGTATTATGACATCAAGGATTTTTATTTTGAATGTTGGCTGAAGTCGCCTGTTAAGGTGAGTGTTGCATCAACCTATTTATTGGTCTAAAAGTCCTTTGCAGATTTTCACTTGGACTTGGGAAGCGTTGTCGTAGAGATAATTTTCACCAACTTCTTTTTATTCGGGCTTTTTTACCCATGACCTTTCGGCCATGTCCACCCCTATTTTTTCATTTTTACTCACGGTGCCCTTTTGGGTTTTCACCATGCCCGGGTTTTTATTTATGGAACACTTTTACTCATGGTTTCGTGACCATGCCCGTCCGTCATTTACTCATGGCGTTCCCTTGTCCAGGACACCATTCCCATTTTTTTTGTGAAGGCATGTTTAAGGTCATGCCTTCGGGACATCATGCAGCCAGGACGTGCACTATACTTTAAGGTCATATGGCTATATCATAGTGGAGATAGATGGCAGTCTATTGAGGCCATGGAGTGAGTATGATAGTGGTCTTGACTAACTTTGGGAAGATGGCATGAGGCTATCTTTGAAGGATGGATGATGTATGAATGGAAGGTGGAAAGTGGTGACCCACTAGCTGACGACGAGTATGGATGGTAGGATGGTTTACCGTTTTGTGAACTCGGGTGAGACTCATTGGGGAATGATGAATGCTAATGAAGGAATTCACTACGGAGTTGATGAAGGTGATGTACGCACACGGACGGGTCAGTTTGGGAAGACGTGTGTGAAAATGCACGTAAAGGGCATGTTCGCGTGTGTGGGGGTGAGTTTAAGGTCATGCCTCTGGGACCTGTGCAATGTAGTTTAACGTCATGCGGCCAGGACGTGCACTATGGTTTAAGGACATATTGCTTGGACTGTGGTTATGCAGTTTAGAGTCATGCAACTAGGACCATGCAGTTTAAGGTCGTGCAACTAGACCTCTGCTATAGTATAAGGTCATATAGTTTGGACCATGGTGTGAAGCCTTTTAACGTCATGCTGCCATGACGTGCACTCCAGTTTAGAGTCATACAGCTGGACCGTGGCTACGTAATTTAAGGTCATGGAGCATGGACTATGCAGTTTAGGGTCATGCAACTAGACCTCCGCTATAGTTTAAGGTCATATAGTTTGGACCATGTTGTTTAAGGTCGTGCATCTAGACCAAGGTGTTGCAATTTAAGGTCATGCAGCTCAGACCAAGGCTATGCAGTTTAAGGTCATGTAGCTCAGACCATGGTATGGGTCGCTCAGTAGGTGAAGCTTTATGGGGGATAGGTCCGTGGATAGCTATCTGACTCCCTGGGGATAGAATGATTAAAGCCAGCAGGGGTTTAGATGGAGAAGCAGACTTCATTAGGGATTAGGGGACAAGTATGACTCCCTAAGGTGAAGGATGGAATTCCATGGGGAATAGGTTCATGGAAGGTAACCCGACTCCTGGGGATAAGATAGCTTGGTGCGAGACTGACCCATAGGGGATTAAAGGGGTAACATGACCTTAACTCCGCTGGGGATGAGGGACAGTGGATTGCTTCTGACTCCATTGAGGATGACCAGTCATGGCTTGGGTCGAACGACTTGGATGCAACTCCACTGGGGATAACAGAGGCTACGGCTTTAATCCAACTCCACTAAGGATAGTGGTAGAATACTCGTAGTGATGATCAAGTTTAGACATGCACGGCGCTAGCCACAGACAGTAGCAACATATGCGACGATAGTCATTGCCGCACATAGCGCTAGCACAAGCGGCCTGGCGTGCATGGGAGTGGCCACGGGCAGCAGTAGTACTGGCACGCACAACGTTGGTTGCACGCAGTGTTAGCAACGCTCGGCGATGAGGAACACATCTATCTTTTAGCCTGCGTTCGGGCCTCGGGCTTGAGCCCTATCCGGTCCGTCTGAAGGTCGGTGCTCGACGTTGCACAGGAGGCGGTAAGCCTCTATTCGAGCCTCGGGTCAAAACCCGACCTGATCCATCCCATCTAAAGGTTGGTCCTCGGCATTGTGTGGTCGGCAGTAAGCCTCAGTTCGTGCCTTAGGTCTAAGCCTGACCCAGTCCTGCCCATCGCCGATTGGCCTTCTGGGACCTGTCAGGTATTCTTGCTTTGTGAGGGGTACATTGGTGAAACTTTTCCTATATAAGGGGATTAACCCCATTTTTCATTGTTTTTATCTCAAGTAAAATAGTAACCATGAGAGAGAGGAAAGGACTTCCAGTGAGAACTCCGGTGTCAGGAAAGTACTCGGGTTTGTAAGCAGTCTGGCGAGCAGGAGAAGTTTTCGGCTGTGAGGCGAGAGCACCGGTAGGGAAGACAGGCATAGTCGCAGTGGTTGTCGTCGCTGGAATAGAGGAGCAGGCAGGTTGCCGAGGCGAACTAAGGTTCCTACAGTGATTCTTGAGATACCGGAGAGGTGGGAAAGAGGTAAGTGAGGGTCGCCGGGGCATTCTGTGGATTCCCGATTGTTTCCTGATGGCATTCCGTCATCAGGGAGTAGTGGAAGGGTAGCAGCGGTGAGCAAAATTTTTTTCTGGTGTCGGGATGTAGTGGAACAGGTGTCATAGTTGGTTTTCAGCGAGCGGGAGAACGGTTTCCCGGTGGGCAATCGAAGGTCACAGGGAAAGTAAACAGCTGCAAGCATCCGGACTGTCGTGGGGAGACGAAAGGTTGCCACGGATTCTAGTCGTCATAGGAAAACGAGGAGTCTGGGGAAAGTGCACAATCGTCGGGGAGACGAAGGGTTGTGGGAAGGTGAAAGGTCACTGTCACGAGCGAACATGTACGGCGACAGTGAACACAGTCGACGTTATGTTTCCAACACAGTCGATGTTACCCTCTTAGTCACAACCGGCGTTAGTCCTCAAGAAGTGCAATCGGCGCTAGGCTTTAGAGACACAAGCGGCGCTAGCCTCACGTGGCACTTATCAGTGCCTCAGTCGCGCATGGCCAACGACATGACGCATACGGCATTTATCACGTGCCGTGGTGGTTGTTCACTTGAATATCCTTTCATGAATGGCAGTAAGTTGCTACTGACTATGGTTATGCTCGGTGAAGAGTTGCGCTCGGTGATTGTCATACACAGTGATGACTTGGGTAAGCAAAGGTGATGGCCAATGGTAAGGCCGTGTTTATGATGCCTGTTGGAAGCTAAGTCCTCAAGCACAACAGTAAAGTCTATCTTGTTCTGTGGAAGGGCCCTCACTGTGAATAGGGTAGGCTCTCCATCATAGGCCAGTTCGTTGTGAGAGAAGTCTGCTTCGTATTTTTGGTATACCCCATCAAAGCGCTTCCACCTTCTCCTATTGTGAGAGCCACTTTTGGCCAGTAACCGTCCTCTTCGCCTCAGATGCAAGAGCAACGCTTCTAACATGAGAGCAATAATTGGCCTGTAACTATCTTCTCTTCATATGCAAGAGCAACGCTGGGGGTAGCCGTTCTCTTTTCCTCATATGCAAGAGCGACGCTTGGGGTCAACAGTCTTCTTTTCCTTATATGCAAGAGTGATATTCCTATACTGCAACTGAACTTTATTGATCAATTGAAAGTCTAAAGGGGAATCATGGAAGAGTCAGGGAAGCCCTTTATTTCAAATAACAAATAAAATTGGGCTAAAATTTTGAGTGCAGCCCCACTTGGGTGCACTTGAAAAAAATATAATTCAAAATTAGAAAATGGTGAACTAACATGCGCATAGATATTGGTTATTTCAAAATTTTCTAATATTTTAGGTGTGAGACGGTGACAAATACACATGCCCAAAATTTCAAATCTCTCATATATAAAAAGTAATTAAAATTCAAATAATAACATACATTATCAACTGTTTGATCAAGATCAATCCGCCAGGAGTCGGACCAAAATTATTAAATAAAATAGCTTTGGCATTTTTTTCACAAAATTATGCAATGAATTATTTTTACTTACCCCTTATAATGTTAAATGATGAATACTATGCTTTGGATTTGAACCTATATGGCATGAGCATCTGGATCGAGCACTGTGTCAGCGATAAGTGCAGCAACAAATCTAGCAACTGTAACTTTAGGCACCGAAACTGACGGCTCCATCATTACTCCATCAAGTGCTAACAGCGTAGTTGGGATCAAGCCCACTCTTGGCCTCACTAGTAGAGCTGTAGTTATTCTTATATCTCCTCGACAAGACATTGTTGGTAAGCTTTCTGTACATAAATATGAGAAGCAATTATGTAGCACAAACCCCCAATATAACTTAAAGGACAGCATGCTTCACTCACTGTGAAAGTATATATACAGAATAGGATCATCACCACCGTTTGCTTCAATGATAGGTGGAGTAATATTGATCTTTTATTTATTTTTTAGGAAATTGTTCTTATCTATATTGGTCTTTCTATTTGAAAAATAATCGTTAAATTATGGCGGAACAGTTTGCGATTCTATGTCATACCCACCATACAAAGTGCGTATGGCATAGTTTCCCTTTCATCAGTTATGTGTGCTATTGCAAGAACAATATAGGATTGATTACCTCCTTCCAATCCACTCAGTATATTCAGATTCAATAATTGTTATTTAGAATGCTACATATTGACTTTGAACAATTTCGTATAACTTTTGGATTAACATGTAGAAAATAGCAGGCCAATTTTTCGGACACTATTGGATGCAGTGTTTGTTTTGGATGAAATTGTTGGTTTTGATCAAAGGGACAAGAAAGCTACAATAGCAGCATCCAAGTTCATACCTGCTGGGGGTTACAAGCAATTTCTCAAGGCAGAGGGTCTTAGAGGGAAAAGATTTGGGATCCTAAGAGAGTCTTTCTTCAATTTCTCAGGGACATCTGTGTTAGCACAGACATTCGAAACCCATTTTAAAACATTAAGGTACTAATTAGAGAAGCCACTTGAAATTTATTATGATGTATTATGATCGAAACACAGAGAAAAGGTTAGAAGAAAAACTGATTACTTCAAAACTTGAGTATCAGTTTTAATATTGTTTAGAAGAAAAAATATCATGTAAGCCAACATCGTTATACTGTCATATAAGTCACTTTCAAACTGAGGGATCCGTTAGGCCCAAATTTTGCACACACGTAGGCCTTATCTGAAATATCAAAATTTATGAAAATTGAAAATAATCAACTATATAAATTTGCATACAAAATAGAAGACAATGAGGCTCCCATTTGGTGTATAGGAGATCTAGGACTTCATCAACTTAAAAAAGTTTTTTTTAAAATTGTTTATTTTTCATATCCAAGTTGTATTCAAAATTTGAACCAGGAAAGATCCCTTTGGCTATGTTTTGGAGCTCAGCCTATACTCTAGCTATAAGCCTGTTGGAGTGTAGAAGTTATTCCCTCTAACTAAATTTTCATAAGGATGTATTTTTCTTTGTTATCCTAACACTGCACTTATTTTATTTTGATTTTTGTCTTCTTTAAATTAAAACATATCTAGAAAATGAATATTGATTGAAAATAACACTTATAAAGAAAATATGAGTTGCGGATAGTATGAGAAAAACAAGATTGTAAAAACTCAAAATTCAAACACCATTGAAAACTAAAGTTCCATTTTTCTTCTAGTTTTACTTGTTTCCTTTAAATTTCTTCTATATTATGTTCTGTTAAAAAAAAATCCTAATAGTTTTCAAATTATTATGAGGAATTATAAAATTTTGACAATAAGCTATGGAATAACCTCATCAGAAAATTCTCAAATAGATTTATGATACGCTTTTGGTTGTGTCGCAGGCAAAAGGGAACCATTCTGGTAGATAACATAGAAATATCAAATATTAATGACATTTGGGATGTTCGAGAGAGAGGAGAAGGGTTGGCATTGCTCTATGAGTCCAAAAAGGCATTGAATGCTTACTTGTCTGAGGTACTGGTTTCTCCTGTTAGGACATTGGCAGATATGATTGCTTTCAATATAAAGCATTCAAAAGAAGTATCTCTTGCCCTCTCCCCCATCCCCTTCCCCTTCTCTTCTTTAATTATAGAACTTGACGATGTTCTATCCTCATTTAATCTCTTTTGAATGTTAGCCCTGGATCAAAATTGACTTCTTTTATTTTAACATACCAGGGTGTTTACTCTTTTCTTTTAGCAGGCTGAAATCTATCAAACGGGTAAACGATTCCCTACCCATTTTCATTAATTCAAAAAGAAGAAGAAAAATTATAAGCATATTAGATCACCCTTTGATGGGTCAAAAAAAGACCCCAACAAGAGCCGTTTTGGTTGTATTTTGGTATATCAGGGTGTTGGGACAAGGCTCTGATGAAGATTATGATATTACATCAGAGTGTTCACTCTTCTTCAACACATGTTCCGTTTTTAGATCCTCCTTGTGTGAAGGATGCCTCAAATTACCAAAAATAAATATCACAACCGATATTTTACTGTTTTTCATGATTTGCAGTAGACATGAATACACCTTTTCAGTTGGTTCAAACCGAGCTTAAGCATGATCTAGCAGGAGTAATTCAATCCAAAAATAACTCTGAATTGTTAAGGACAATGTTAACCAAACTAGTGCGATAGTATATTCCTTCATCTGACTTAAACCTCCAAAGTGGATGGTTGGCTTGTTACAAAACTATGTAAGTACACTATAATGGGTCAAAAAGTAATAGCGCAGGTTACATCCCTTGAACATACATTTGAAATTCCCAGTTAGGGGGAAAACATGAAATATGTTGGTTTGTTTTCTTGGAAATATGGAATAATATATTCTATTAAGAAGGATGATTTTGTATTATATCCATTATTTTCATGTTCCTTTTAGCACTAGTCAAAAAAATAAAAAAATGGGGGAGTGAGGACTTCTATGTAAATACTGAATATTTTGGAAGCAGAACATAATCACTGCAACAAATAATGGGATGGACATAAATTTTTCTTAAAAAATACAAAATTTATAAAAATCCAAAAATATAATAATTTATTTGTAATAGGTTTCTTTATGTTTTTATCATTTTGGTAAAATATTGAAGTGTTTTGGCCGTGAATACTTATTTTTACATTTTCCCTTCTTTTCATATTATTTCTAAAATAACCCATATCACACTGGCAGAGAGCTTAAACAGGTCATACTACTGCCAAGTGAAAAGGGCCATATCAAATCTCAAAGAGTTATCAAGAAATGGTATTGAGAAGGTGATGAGGGAGAAGAAATTAGATGCTATTCTGGCTCCTGCTAATACTCCAGTCTATACCGTATTAGCAATTGGAGGTTATCCTGGGATCAGTGTGCCTGCTGGCTATGACGAGGAAGGTATGCCATTTGGGATTTGTTTTGGTGGACTCAGGGGCTCAGAGCTCAAGTTGATTGAGGTCGCCTATTCTTTTGAGCAAGCAACACACGTTAGAAGGCCTCCAACCTTCAAGTCTTGATACATTTGCACTTAATAGTACGACCCACTTTTATTTGAAGATAAATACAATGCATCCTGATGATTGGTATTAATGCATCTAAATTGGTCACTTGTCTGAATATTAATTATGTCGGTTTTTTTTTTTTCCTTTGTTTTTGGAGTAGTTCAGTGTTAGGAATAGAACTTGGGATGTAGCATTGCTTGATATCAACTAATAACCACTCAAGCCCAAGCCTTACCCTATTCCCATTGTGCTTTTAATGTTTGAATACACACAAGAAAATGAGTTCAAGTGATATTTTGCTTCTTTTCTATCTATAAAATTTATGATACGAAAATCATATAAAGAGACCATTTACTTTTCGTATAAGGAAGTCATAATCGCTCTTGTCCGTCAGATTTCAAGTCAGGTAGTTGTAAAGTATTGTTGATTAAACTTAGAGTTATAAATAAAAAATAAAAAATTCTCAAACTTGGTGAGACACCCCAAAGTATCCAATTTGACATGTAATAGCTAGTAGCATTATTGACGTCCTTGTACCAAAGATAACTGGCTCATTGTACACAATACCTTTATGATATGAATACTCTTAAGATACTTAAATGAATCTTCTTTCGTGGTAGATCGATGATTACTTGAATTTTTTAATCCAAATCCATTAATATTTCCCGGCTAATAGGTTCCATAAACACTTGGTTTTATCTTAGTATAATTTGATTGTTAGTATAGTGCACTAGTATTACTTTTATCCTATGGCATTGTATACTATGAAATCATTTATTTTTTGTGCAAGGACACAATCACTTTTAGCTATTGGATGTGAAATTCAATAGATTAAAATATATCATAACATTTGACAAATTTTATTTTAGACTTTGTGCCCAAATATCCTCAACTCTTTGATTTCAAATATAACAATCAATAATAATTGTGCCTTCCTTGTATCAAAAGTCAATTCATACATTATGTCACAACAATGCACTATTTCAGGTTCCATGTTTACACTATGCAGGATGTCACTTTTAGTTTAATGATATAACTTGAAGAAAATCTCAAACCAATGAATAACCAAAAAAAAGTCATATCCTAAATATAAAAATATAAGGGAATCATCCTATTAGAGAAAATAACAAAACTCTACATAGCTTTGTTTACGCATGAAGCTTGGCCGAGAAAGAACTATGTTTCTTCCAGCTTAGTTTACGGGATACAAAATCAATAAAAATTAATAGAAAAGGTTCATCTCATATTATCAATGTTATCAAACTCACTTCGCTTTGGACAAAAAGGTCGAAGCCTTCAGATTTTAAGCATAAGCCGAATTGAAAAGCATGGTGTCGTCGCTTCGGTCAAATTCGGGCCACTTCAAGGCTAGTCTGCCTACTTTGGGTCTGCTTCGGTCGAACCTTCGGGCTGCTTCGATCAAAAAAGAAATACCTATATAAGAATATTTTTATTTTTTTATTTTTATATATATAAATATCTAATTTATTTGTATTAAGTTTTTTTTAAAAAGTTCTAAATCCTCCCCTGACCGATCCAAATACCGGAATACTTCATTTTCTCACCAAACCAAACAAAACTCCAAAACGAATCTGACCACATTGCATATTACAGATGACAAAATGTTGGCCTAACAACTTTCAACATAGTCCGACCATACTAGCAAGACATTCACCTCATAGCCAAGGAGAAGATTAGAGAAACTTTAGAAAACAAAGGAAAAGGTTTTAAAATGCGTTCGAAAAAAAAAAAAAGACTGTTATGCAAACAAATGAAAGAAAATGAAAAGAGAAAAAGGAAAAGATGTGAGAGTACTTGATAAGCTGGGCACACAGGTCTAACACCAAGAGTTGAGGTTTAAATAGGGGCCATTGTTTTGGTCGTATAAGCTAGAGAAGTACTAAGGCTAAGGTACGCTGGTCTGAGCTCCACCTAATGGTACAATGTACGTACGGTTTGTGGTGGTAGTACACCCCATATCTCAGTTGCACGTTGTGGCGTTTACTCAGCTTCGAAAACCACTAACTAATTCAAAAACGACTAGGGGCCTATTATCCCTACTTACTTACTTAAAAATCAAATAAATAATAATAATAGGCTTCGAGAGAGAATCTCGTCGTCAAACCCTCATATATTGGCTAGTGTTTGTGATCTAGCCATTCCTCCAATGGTCTATTGCAGATCAACAGTGAGAAACTCCCTCTCCAGTCCAATCTCCACCGTCCATCTACAAAGAAGGCTAGACCTGAAAATGACAGCATGCTGGACCACAGTAGGACGACCATCCGCTAGTGTATAAAATATTGCAACGTACACTGACGGTCCACGAACAATGGGTACTTGCTCGAACCAGATTGCTCTGCTCCTCTTGCTTGTTATCTCTCCCTCTTTTGCCTTTGAGATCAAGTAAGCCACTGTGAACCAAATTCAAGAAGCCTTCAAGCGCAAGGAGCTCACATCAAGAGACCTTGTAGAGTTCTATCTTCAAGAAATTAACGCGCTCAACCTGCTTCTACGTGCAGTGCTCGAGGTGAACCCGGATGCGTTGGACCAACCCAATAGGGTTGACAAAGAGAGAAAGGCCACACATGGAGAGTGCGCCAAAGGGTTACATGGGATACCGGTGCTGTTAAAGGGTAAGATAGTGACACGAGACCAGCTCAACACCACGGCTGGATCACTTGCGTTGCTTGGCACGGTTCGGTGGTGCCACGAGATGCAGGCGTGGTCAGGAGGCTGAGGAGGGCGGGTGTTATCGTTCTGGGGAAGGCAAGCCCAAGTGAATGGGCACATTTTAGGACATTTAAGGCCCCTACTGGGTGGACTGTTCTTGGGGGTCAACCTAAGGTACCACATGGATCCTTTACTTAGAGCAAATGGTTTGGAAATCCCCTCATGCATTAGACTCGCTAGGATCATTGACCCCACTGAGGGCTTGGATGGGGCGAGTCCGATTGCCTTACCCAGTCGAGTCCTAAGCAAAAAATACATGCAATTTACGCCATCTTTTAGGAGTAAGCTTTATAAAAATATGCTTACACCAAAAAATTCAAATAATTGTTTTATTTAAATAAAAAAATAAAATGTGAGACTAACTTTTGGTCATTGGATATGAACATACGAGTTCTTAACCATTGGAAGGGTCTGTTCACGTGATGTGGACGGGTACTTTCCCTTTTTTAGTTTGTTTTTAAATGGTTCCTTTGCATTTGTTAATGTTCCACCTTATTCAGGATTATTTTTCTCTTCTATGCTCACTTTGGCTTTCTAGCATGGTTTTTTTAGAACACACAAGCAATTAGTTTTCCAATGATTTCTAATTACCTTTTTAATTTATCTAATTTTTAACTGTTTATTTGAATTTTAAACAGCACTGAAGGGCCATATGCTCCATGATATGCCCAGCGGCCCTAACCCAATTAGGAACCACAATGGTGGGGGAAACCCTCCCTTTGTCTCCGAGGACCGTATGCTTCATGATGTACCCAGCGGCCCTAACCCAATCGGGAACCACAATGGTGGGGGAAGCCCACCCTCTGCATTAAAGGGTGTATGCTCCATGTTGTGCCCAGCGGGCCTAACTCAATCGGGAATCACAACGGTGGGGGAAGCCCGCCCTCTGTACTAAAGGGCCGTATGCTTTATGATGTGCCCAGCGGCCCTAACCCAATCGGGAACCACAATGGTGGGGGAAACCCGCCCTCTGTCTCGGAGGGCCGTATGCTCTATGATGTGCCCAGCGGCCCTAACCCAATCGGGAACCACAATGGTGGGGGAAGCCCTCAGCACTGAAGGGCTGTATGCTCCATGATGTGCCCAACGGCCCTAACCTAATCGGGAACCACAATGGTGGAGGAAGCCAGCCCTCTGTCCCAAAGTGTCGCACGCTCCATGATGTACCCAGCGGTCCTAACCCAATCGGGAACCACCATGGTTGAGGTAGCCCATCCTCTGCCTTGGAGGGCCGTAACCTCCATGATGTGCCCTGTGGTTGTAACCCAATTGGGAACCACCTTGGTGGGGGTAGCCCACCCTCTACCTAGTCCCCAGAGCAACAAAGTTCTCATATATTTTCCCACAGATCCCAACGCTTCGGACCATCACCGGATTACTCGTCTCTTCGATCCCCATGAATCCCATAGTCCTTACAATATTGTAAAATGGTCTCACTATAATTATTCTTGACGGTTATGGAAACGAGATAATGAGTTTCCTATCTTGTATATTACACGATGTTCAGTTTCCGGTTTCTATATCCGCCAACAATTATATTAGCCTCAAAATTGCAATACTGGAAGTATTGAATCTTATTCTCGAGAATATAGTCAAATGAAGATGAATTCGTAGCTTTATAAGTTTAATATAAATTGTCCCAAAAAAGCAAGCATATGATGAATCATACACAACATAATACCGAGGAAGACTGCATACACAACATAATATGGAGGAAACTATATATTCTCGTAGCATAATAGGAAGACTACCATCAGAGAGAGAAGAAAATCAATCAAGGGCTCCAAAATTTTGCAATATTGTAAGGGCTATTGGATTTCTAGGGTTCGATTATCGGAGGAGTTCAGTTATGGTGCAAAGGGTCGGGGCGCCGGGCACCTCATGGAGAATACGACCTTCTAGGACAAAGGGCAGGCTGCCTCCACCATGGATTGGGTAAGGATCATGGGGAACATCATGGAGCATGCGGCCCTATGGGAGGGAGGGCGGCCTGCCCCCAACATGGTGGCTCCCGATTGAGTTAGGACCGTTGGGCACATCACCGAGTATGATTCCGTAGCCACCATGAAGCTTTGAACCCACTCCGTTGCCGTAACTCTCCAAAGATTATCTTTCGGTACTTCAAGCACAGCTCACCGTTATTCAGGCTCTCGTTGCCATTGAAAGCATTTTCGCCTCTTTGAGAACTAAGAAAACCCAAACAAACATATTACTGTTATGCTTGCTATTCATGGTACCTTATCCTAGGGTTGGCAGGTGAGACTCTCTCTCTTTAGCATGCACGTACAACCATCCTTGTCGATACATAAACTAATGAACATAGTAAAGGGGCTGGAGTCGTGGTGCTAGCATTCCCACACCCAGTTACCACATTGTGGTATACATTGCTACAGTTGGCACCCCCAATTAACACCTTAAAAAATGTAACTCTCTAATCTATTAAAAAAAAAGTAAGGGCTTGTCTTCCCCATTGAATTACCTAAAAACAAAAAACTAATGAATGTAAGGATTGCAGTGCTAAGACTACTTAGGGATTTACATAGGGAGTATAAAATTTTCCTAAAATATGATAAAGTTTTTCTAAAATACAAAATACTCCATTTATAGGTAGAAATTACAACAAATGTTAGTCAACTTGTGTTTTTTTGGTTATTTTTCAAAATTGCCCCTCCGTCCAAAATTTCTAAAATCAAAATTTAATTTTGTTTTTAGTTTTTTCATTAGACTGCCCTAAAGCTTGGAGCATTGCCCTACTAACAAAAAAATTAAAAAAAAAAATTAATGAAAATTTGGATCAAGGATTCCATCCTCAGGTCAAGGATAAATTTTGAAAAAGAAAGAAAAAGAAAAATAAAACAGGTTTTGACTATATATGAAACATTTCATATTTTTTAAAAAAATTTAGGATCCATACATAAATCAGTCTAAGAGTTACAAGCGTTGGAAAGAAGTGAAAGAGGGTAGAGAAAGGAAATGTCATTAACAATCTAGTAGATTCAAGACACATTCTCTATCTCTTCTCTTTCTCTATATCTCTATGTCATTGGTGCACAAACTTCAATATCATGAACAAGTAAGAAAACCAAAATCTCAAAAATAGGAGTCTCTTTCTTGCCACCAAGTGTTAAGAAAGAAAGGCTATAAGTACAGAGAGAGAGAGAGTCTCAATGTAAATAAAAATATTCGAGAGATCGGGAGAGAGAGATTGCATTGAATGAGGAAGATAGGAACTTACCAGAAGCGCAATAGAGAAAAGCAAATGAATGTAGAAAGCTTCATCATGCTAGCAAAACTATCAATGTAGAAAGCTTCATCATGCTAGCAAAACTGTCAACCAATGGACAATCACAAAACTACCTTTACATAGAAAAAAGTTTATATAAAGTTGACACCTTAAAATATAGATATAAGTTACACAACTAAAATCCTTGAAAAAAAAACATTGTTTTGAAGTTAGAAAAACATTTAATTGGTCATATCGACATTGAGATATAAAGATGTAAAGATTTCAAGTCATAAAAATAGTACATCTTAGAACATATTATTTGAAAAAGCAAATTCAAATTATAAAAATCGTACATCTTGGAACACATTATTTGGACCCTCCATTTTCAAGATAATCATTTATTTATAGATCTACTTGATTTGAAATGTGAGCGTGTGGAAAAACTTTAGTATAGTTGAGTTTTATGTTTATCTCTCCATGAGTACGTGAATACGTGTTTTTTAACATTTCGACGTGGTATCAAAGCCGAGGTTCTCAAAAAGAAAAAAAAAGTTAGGCATTGACTTGCAGAGCGCAGGTTATGAAAAAAAAAGATAAACATTAGATATCACATTGTGAAGAGAGCCCAGGTTGTGAAAAATATAAACTTTAGAGATCAGCGTGGTGGGCCCATCACCTTCAGAGCACAAGTTGCCAAAGATAGGCATTGGAGAGCCAAGTTACCTAAGAGACAGGCTTTGGTGGAGATTTATTACGTTGAGAGGAGAACAGAGACAAAACTCAAAGGAAGGTGGCACAAATTTCTTTATTTTCATGCTTTTTTCCATATGGCAAACAATAGCAACTCAAAGATTTCTCAACCACCAATTCAAAATTTTAAAGGAGATTTTTATGAGCATTGAAATTTTAAAATGAAAACAATGTTTGGGTCTTAATTAAAAAAAAAGGGTGATTAAAAAAAAAATGATTTGCAATAAAAAAAAAGGAGAAAAAAAATTGTGATGTTCTTGGAAAAAGATGATGAAGAATTAAAAAAAGAAAAAAAAAAAAAAGGGAAAACAAAGTTGGAGAGCTCTTGATGTCATATTTTTGCAAAAGTTTTCAGAAATGAGATTTAAAAAAGAAAAAAAAATTCTAAAAGACGAACATGAATAGTCCTCATGGGAAATCCATGCCTATGTAGGCATAGGAAAAATTAAAAATGACAAATGATGTTTAGGAAAGAAGAAAAACAGGACACTGCAGTCCTGGTATGTTTTGCTATGGATTGCATGTTGGGAAATTCATGCCTAGTGTAGGCATAGGAAAAACGATTGATTTTTGAAAAATGAAAACAAGACATCAAAGTCCTAGTTTGTCATGTCATGAAAAGGCATGATGATGCCATGAAAATGCATGAGGGTGCCTAATGAGAATGCATAAAAAAAAATTTGTGTTTAGAAAAACAGTACATTGAAGTTCTAGTTTATCATGTCAGGAAAAGGTATGATGATGCCATAAGAAGACTAACAATGGTGCCTAATAAAAAGGCATAAAATAAAAAATTGAATTTAGAAAAACAGGACAGTCCTAGTTTGTCATGTCATGAAAAATCATGATGATGCCATGAGAAGACATGAAAAAAAAAAAAAATGAAATGTGTCTTTTTTAAAAAAAAAAAAGAAGAAGAAATAAATAAGAAGAACCAAGAAGCAAAAAGAAGAAGAAGAAGCAAGAAGCAGCAAGTAGAAGAAGAAGAAGCAAAAAACTAAAAAAAGTAGAAAAAAATTGAGTTTTGTGTTTATCTCTCCTTGAGTATGTGAGTACATAACTTTTAAAATTTCAACAAAAGAGAGAGAGGCCACATATGGAGATTGCGCCAAACGGTTACATGGGACAATTGAAAAGCCATATTTGAGATCTCAGAGCTGGCTCCTTGCTCTGGTTCATACGAGAATTTATGAGGTGATACATGGTGACATCTCAGCCTGTGCAATACTTTTGCTTTAGAGGAAAGAGAGACCAACACCCGTTGTGCAGTGGAGAGAAGATTTAGGGCCTTATTTTTGTAGAGGTTTTAGATGGCAGTTTTGGGATCTGGATACAAATGGTAATTTTGGGATCAGATATTTGGTTTTCCAAATGGCAGTTTTGGGTGTGGTTTCAAAGTGGCGGTTATGGGTGTGGTTTGAACTGGTAGTTTTGAGAGTAGGTGGTTTAGGAAGATGGCGGTTTTGGGCATACGGTTTCAGATCAAGATAACAGGCGTAGTTTCGAACGGCGGTTTTGAGCAGACGGTTTCAGATATAGACGGCGTTATTCAGATACCAATCTTCACACTTCGGTAGGGTGGTATTTCTCGCGGTATTCAAATACTCGGTTATAGAAGGGTGGTATTGCAGAAACCGTCAAACCTTGCTTTCATACCATATGAGAAATATGTATTTTTTGTATTTCTGTAATAATAAAATGCTTTTGTTATTTCTGTAATAATAAAATGTGTATAGTCAATTTATAGAGTTACAAAACAATATGTGATAATTAACATAGTAAATAACTTTCCTAATCTGAGTACAAAAAGAAGGAGAGACAATATTCATATCGTACTATAATTTCACATTATAGTGTACAATCCCTTTTTTTAGTTCTTCTCATGCGAATTTGCATTGTTTTTTATGCGGCAAAATCATCAGATGGGTTTTTTTTGGAGGGGACACATTGAAATGGACCTCATTTGTAATTTTCCCAAAAATGAATAAGAAATATTCTTTTTGAAGCCATGACTCAAATCTTGTCATAAATTGATACTCCAGGGCCAGAAAACTATTAAATTCATCATCTCAAGAGTTCCAATCATAGTTAGCAAGTCTTCGATTAAAACATGATTTTTTTATAAAATCTCAAAGTTTTTAAAATATGTTTAGAACTCCAAATTTTTAAAAAGAACTTAAAAAAAATGTGACTTTTAAATGGAACCAATTTAAATCCAAATTTTATCTTTTTTCAAAAAATATTTTCAAAAAAACTTTTTCCCTATAACCTTATTTCTTCATTAACTTAATATTATTAAATTTTGATTTAAAGATAAATACATTAACAGTGGGAGTAAATTAAGAATCTTTATTTAACAAAAAATTCCATCAAAAATGTCATCAATAAGTTTTCTTAAAAAAAATATACAAAAAATACAAGCAACGTATTCCTCAAAAAAAAAAATTTAAAACAAGGGAAAAGTTTACTTAGAGCCGAGGCTCTAAACAATTAAATTAGAGCCTACCTCAAAAATTTCACTAGAAGAGGTTGTTTTGATTCCCAAATATCCTCAAATTGATCATCTCGACATCAAGATGCATGGACATGGAAAGAAATGGATTTTAAGTTTTGGAAATAGTGTATTTTGTAATGCATTTTTGGATAATCACTTTTCAATATTTTTAAGTTTTCATAGATTTGTCGATCTACACTATTTGAAGCTTTAAAATTTATAAATAAAGATGAAAATATATTTTAAGGCTATCACAAAGATTTCAAGTGTTGAAACCATATTTCTTGGCACTATTTGAAGGTAGGCTCTAATTTGATTGTTTAGAGCCTAGGCTCTATACAAACCGCACCCTTAAAACAATCTTATATCTTAAAATAATAGGAAAAATTAGCAGAATAGCAACCTAATGAAAAGTCTAATTTTTTTAAAAAATCATTTATGGCATCCTTGTAAAGAGCAAGAGAGATATTAAATGATACTAAAGATTTAGGTGGTAGCTATTCAGTGCGATATTTAAATTTTCTTGAGCATTTTGTGTAGTTTTTACGCATAAAGAATTTTACCTAATTTCATAATTTATTTTTTGATTTTTGCATTTTATTGGTGTATGCAACATAGCATTTTGGATGGACAACTATTTTTTTTGAGAAATAGTCCTATAGATTGGTTCACAATTATTGTGCTTAGTATTGTTGTTGTTGTTTCATCTTGTGCTCGCAATAGATCTACGATATGTTTTGTGTTGTGACAACAAAGTAAGTATTATTGTTGGATTTATTTAAAGTTTCAACAAAAAATTGTTCAGCATTATTTAGAGGGATTATAAACAATGAGACTTTTTACCTTTCATACATGGAGGTCACAATTACTTACAGCGTTCTGATATTAAATGTGGTAGCCTGGTTGTGTCACAAAGTTCGGGAAAATTTCTTTTAGACTTTGAGCGTGATCAATAAAATAATTACCGCCACCCAATATCACATCCAATGGTCAAGATCAATTGTGACCACCTTGTACCAAAAGTAAATGGTCTCATTAAATATTTTTTCTTATTTTAATGATACTAGTAAAGCTATAAAATTATTGTTTAGTGGCTTCTATAT
>NW_006499827.1:4253164-4272377 GCF_000471905.2 Amborella trichopoda
AAATTAATTAGTTAGTTGTCGTCTATATATATATATATATATATATATATATATATATACAATAGCTGCAAATCACAATCCTATGTTTTATCAACTTTACATATGCGATTTTTTGCTACGTTTTTTTGAACTAAATCCGAAACCTTATTTTTTTAGCAATCTGTATTTTTTACCTGATTTTTTTCTCCGACTTTTTGAAATAAAATCAACATTGCCAATAATTTATTATCTCCCGACTTACTAACTATGGTTGCCACTGCCCCAAACAAACATCGCTCTTTATAAGTATAAATGGCCGCAAAATTGCAGTATTATATGGATTGCATATTTGCATCTCCTTAACGAAAATATACCAAAATAAGCATGACGCAATAGCTTTATAATTATGGGAAAAGTTTATGTAGAGCCTTGATTCTAAACAATCAAATTTGGGCCTACCTCAAAAATTTTACTAGAAGAAGTTGTTTTGATACCCAAATATCATCAAATTGATTATCTCGACATCAAGATGGATGGGCATGAAAAAAAAATGAATTTTAGGTTTTGAAATTTGTGCATCTTGTAATGCATTTTTTTACCATTAATTTGCAAGTTTTCGTAATATGGAGGAAACCATATATTCTCCAAGCATACTAGGAAGACTACCATCAGAGAGAGAGGGGGAAGAAATTCACTTAGGGGCTCCAAATTTTTGCAGTATTGTAAGGGCTATGGGATTTTTGGGGTTCAATGATCGGAAGAGTTCACTTACGGTGCAAAGGGTTGGGCCCGCCGGGCACCTCACGAAGAATGGGGTCCTCTGGGAGGGAGGGAGGTCTGCCCCCACCATTGGTTGGGTAAGGACCATTGGGAACATCACGGAGCATGCGGCCCTCTAGGACTGAGATAGAGGGCGGGCTGCCCTCACCATGGTGGCTCCCGATTGGGCTAGGACCGCTGGGCACATCGCCAAGTTTGATTCCGTAGCCACCACCAAACTTTGAACCCACTCCGCTGCCGTAACTCTCTGAAGAAATTATCTTCCGGTTCTTCAACCACAGCTCACCATTGTCCAGGCTCTCTGTGCCATTGAAAGCACTTTCGCCCGTCCGAGAACTGAGAAAAACCAAACAAACAGCTACTCATGGTACCTTAGCTTAGGGTTTGCAGGTGAGACTCTCTCTCTCTCTGGCATGCACGTACAACTATCATTGTCGATACATAAACTAATGAATATAGGAAAAAGGCTGTAGCATTGGTGGTTGCATCCCCACATCCAGTTACCACAGCTTGGTATTATGCATTGCTAACCTTAAAAAAATGTAACTCTCTAATCTAGTAGGGGTCTGTCTTCCCCACTGAATCACCCAAAATCAAATAAAACTAATGAATGTAAGGATAGTTGTGTTAAGAGTTAGAGATTTAAGTAGGGACCATAAAAAATTTTCCTTAAATACGCTAAATTTTTTTCTAAAATACAAAATACATCATTTATAGTGGAAATTACAACAAATGTCGGACAAATTGTGTTTTTTTGTTTTTTTCTTTCAAAATTGCCCCTCAATCCAAATTTCGAAAACCGAAATTTAATTTAATTTTTTTTTAGCTTTTTCATTAGACTGCCCTAAAGCTTGGAGAATTGCCCAACTAACAAAAATAAATAAATAAATAATGGAAATTTGGATCGAGGATTCCATCTACTAGTCAAGGAGAAATTTTGACCAAAGAAAAAAGTTTTGACTGACCTTCTTTGTAATTTCTGCCTATAAATGAAACCTTTCGTATTTTAGCAAAAATTTTAAAATCTATACGTCAATCACACTCTGAAACTTTAAAGAGCGAGTTTCTTGGAGAACTGAGAGAGAGTAGGGAAAGGATATGTCGTGTACTTTCTAATAGATTCTACGCACATTCTCTCTCCCTAACTTTATGTCATAGGTGCAAAGAATTCAAAATCATGAACAAGCAAGAAAATTAAAATATGAAAAATAGGTGTCTCTTCTTGCCACCAAGTGTTAATCCTAGTGGTTTAAAAAAAAGGATCGATGCCCCAAATCGGACACCCCTAAAACCCATTCGGATTGATAAATTGGCGTTTTGGATTGAGAATTGGCCGAATTGGTAGGATTCAGTCTTAAAAAAGATTAATTTTTTTATTAAAAATCATTATAAATGTTGTTTTTTAGGAATCCAATAAGAGATGAGGGTACTATATTAATAACTTTTGTTTTTTTACATCAATATGCAAATATTGAGATGTTCCTTCCCTGTATGAAGAATCTCATCAAACATTTATCAAAATCTAACTAAATACACTATTATATATTGAATTTAAAATTATTGGTTTGTATTTATTATTTTATCATTATTTTAATATACAAGTAAGAATATATTTGAAATTTTTCTTATAACATCATCTAATTTTTTTATTATGACAAAAAATAATACATTGCATAATTTATAGATCCTTGTTTATTATTCAAAAATAAAATATTTTAGATTCATAAATACTCTATAAGTACATTATGATCCTGCAGGTACACACACTCTTTATCACCACGTATGTGTTGCATTTATGCCCTTTAATATGCCATATGGTAGTTTGCGTCTTTAAAGAAGCAAAACAATCCCACATTGAAGATATAGGATTGAGCAAGAACATATAAATAAAACCCTACGTGCGTGTGGTGCGGATTGGTGCATGAGCTGGTGGGTCCCATGGCAGGTGGAGAGCAGGAGGCACATGAATGAGCTGGTTGGATGGATCCAGAACGGTATCACTGATTCTCAAACCAGATCACCCGATTCTGAATCGCTATAAGTACAATATAAAAGTCTCAATTTTAATAAAACCACTAGTTAAGGTCTTAAGGCTATAAGTACATTGAGTCTCAATATACAAAGCGAGTCTCAATGTAAAAGTTTCAATTTTAATTAAACCAGAACGGTATCACTGATTCTCAAACCAGATCACCCGATTCTGAATCGCTATAAGTACAATATAAAAGTCTCAATTTTAATAAAACCACTAGTTAAGGTCTTA
Source organism: Amborella trichopoda (assembly GCF_000471905.2). Next base: position 4,256,187 of record NW_006499827.1, read on the forward strand.
AGGCTATAAGTACATTGAGTCTCAATATACAAAGCGAGTCTCAATGTAAAAGGTTCAATTTTAATTAAACCATTAGTTAAGGTCGTAAGGCTATAAGTACATTGAGTCTCAATGTAAATAAGTACATTGAGTCTCAATGTAAATACAAATATTCGAAAGAGAGAGAGTTGTTAGTGCATTAACAAATATTCCAAAGAGAGAGATAGAGAGAGTGAGTTGTTAGTGCATTGCAGTAAATGAGGAAGATCGGAAGTTACCAGAAACCCAGTATCTCGAGTTATAGGCAAGAAGGCTATAAATACATTGAGTCTCAATGTAAATACAAATATTCGAAAGAGAGAGTTGTTAGTGCATTAGGAAGTTACCAGAAGCCCAGTATCTCGAGTTATAGTGATAGTTGTTAGTGCATTGCAGTGAATGAAGAAGATAGGAAGTTACCAGTAGGCCAGTAGGGAAAAGCAAATGAGTGTAGAAAGACTCAGCATGCTAGCAAAACTTATCAATCTTGTGTTGTTTTAAAAAAAAATACGACTATTTTCATTAAAACGGTATTTCCTAACCCAAAATAGCAGGTTGAAAATTCCTATTTTGTTTATGGGTACATGTAATATACTCTTTCAAGGGCATTGTATATATTTATTCCCTTGGTTAGAAGACCTACTTTCGTGGATTTTTTCAATTTGAAATTATGGGAACTATCTAATAATCAGTAGATGATTATTCTCAAAAAATAAAAATAAAAATAAAAATAAAAAATAAAAAAAAATAAATTGGGCTTTTTAACACTCGATCTCACCCTCTAAAAACTGGATGGTCTCTATTAAATCTTGAGACATTATTTTTTTCAATTACGTAGAAGGTGCAATCAACAATTTTTCTTATTGAGGTTAATCTATTAGTTGAAGAGGTTATATGCTAAAGTTTGCGATCCTTAAATTAATCCTAGTGAAGATTTTACTCGAGGGAGTAAATAGATAGTATCCTAGCCACCACGTTGTGGTTAACGTTCCCATCAATAACACCACCCAACTAACACCTTCAAAAAAGTGAATTCCAAATTTACTAGAAAAAAAAGGGGTACGAGTCTTTCCCACTGAATTACCCAAAAAAATAAAAATACTATTGTTAAAAAAATTATTTAATTATTTTTTTTTTTTAATTCAAGTCATTATTTTCTATATAGCAAATTAATATGGGAAATTATAGAATGAGACGATTTACTTTTGGTACAAGGTGGGCACTTCAATCTTGACTTTTGGATGTGAAATTGGGTCGTTGCAATTATTCAATTGACCAAGTTCAAACTTCAAAAGAAATTTTCTCGAACTTTGTGACATATCCAAGCCATCAAATTTCACATCGGATGGTTTTAAGTAATTGTGACCCCCTTGTATAAATGATAAATGATCTCAGCGTATACAATCCCATTTAATATTTCCTATTACTTTTTTGAATTCTTTTCTAAGTTCCAAATTCTCTAAAAGGTCGTACTTTTGGTATGAACAATCACGCATATAAAAGCCTTTCTTAAATTTTTCATAATTTTTTTCTCACTCCTATTTATTCTCCAAAAGATATTCTCTTGTACTTAATTATAATTAATAAAAAACATATTAGAGATTTCTAAGACAAATGAACAAAGAAGGAAGTAAACGCATAATAGGTGACTTATCCATGAAAACATTGAAAAAAATTCTATAGAATCGTAAAAGACTCGGACCGTATTACAAGAACCTATGGTTTAAACCAATGGATTTGCATACCGAGTACAAACTTGTTAGGAGCAGTGGTTTAAAAAATGGATTGGTGCCTCAGATCAGGCACCCTAAACACCCATCCGGATAGGTGAATCGGTGGTTCGTATCGGGAATCGGCCGAATCGGTCGGATTCGGTAATAAAAAAATCCAAAAAAAATTATTCAAAATCATTTTAAATATTTTTTTTAGGAATCTAATAAAAAATGGGGTACAAAATTATTAACTTTCATTTTTTTTATCAATATATGAATATTGAGATATTCTTTCCATGTATGAATTTACGTTAACAATTAAATTTACATCACAAAAAAAAAGAATCATAGAATTATCATGGATGAAGTATCTTATAATATCATCTAATTTAAAATATATTATTAACAACTGTAAAAAAATAGTACATTACATCACGGATTGTTGATTTTTTAAACACTGGGTGTGACTGAATTAAAAAAAATAAGACATTATTTGAAAATAAGAACAAATCTACAATGTCTTATAATATCATTGAATTCAAAAAATCTTATTTACAACAATAAGAAAAAATAATACATTACAAAATTTATAATACAAATAAATTAATAAATAAACTATAAGATTTGGTTATCAATATATAATTATTAATTATAATATTATAATAAAAATAAAAATAAAAACCCCTATAAATTTTAATATTATGATATTAAAATATTTCAAAAAACATTTACCCTAAAAAATGTAAAATAAAGATATCAAAATTAAAAAAAAAAAAAAAAACTTTAAAACCTCGTCAATATATTTACAAGTGTATATTTTTAGACAATGATGATTAAGTATCAATCCTTTTCTCTCTCTAGATCCTTTCTATCTAACCACGCTTTTCCCTCTCTAACTCATTCTTTCTAACCACGCCTTTTCCCTTTCTAACTCATTTCCCTCTCGAACTCCATTCTTTCTAACCACGCCTTTTCCCTCTCTAACTCATTTCCCTCTCTAACTAAAGTGACCATTTAGCTCCAGAAGCAAAACACCAAGTTAGGGACAATTTCAGTTTCTTTCACGAGGAAGTGTACGAAGATATCATTTACTTATTGTACAAAGAGATCACAGTCACTTTTGTCCTTTAGATTTTAAAAAAAATTTCTCAAAAAAAAAGTTTCAAACTTTATGATTCACTCAAAGCCCTCCAATTTGACATCTAATGACTAACAATAGTTGTGATCTCCTTAAAGATAAAGATAAATTTTCTCTTTATAGGCAATTTCTTAAGAGAAAAGTTTATATAAGGTTGTAACCTTATAATGTAGAATCATATGCACCTCAAAAATCTATCAGAATTGTTGTTTTAATGTTGAAAAAACCCTCTAATCGATCATCTCGACATTGAGATGTATAAATATTAAAGCCAAAAAATGGATTTCAAGTTTTGAGAATTGTTGTTTTAATGTTGAAAAAACCCTCTAATCGATCATCTCGATATTTCAAGTTTTGAAAATAGTGTATTCAAGCCGGAGTAGGTACAAATCCTCCTTTGATGTCCAAATGGAACTGAAATCACTTAACCCTTACGTTTCTACCATGTAGGGTCTAATACTAGTTCTATGTTTTGTCCCAGTTTTCTCGGTCATTGTTTAAAGGAAAATTGTTTGGTGCTTCCAAGCCCGCAACTGTTGCTATGCGCACTCGAAGATCTACACCGTCCACCAAAACTTGGTCCTATAAATAATAGTCCTCCAAAGAAAAAATAAAAATCAATAGTTCTAATATTTTCTCTACAAAATATCATTTCTAATTTTTTGAATTTATTTATTTTTACAGATTAATAATATCCCTGATTATATATGGGTGCGGTTTGTATAGAGCCTAGATTCTAAACAATCAAATTAGAGGCTACGTTCAAATAGTGTGGAGAAATGTGGTTTCAATAATGGAAATCTTTGTAATAGCCTTAAAATATATTCTTATGTTTATTTATAAAATTTAAAGCTTCAAAAATAGTGTAGATGAACAAATCTATGAAAACTTGAAAATCTTGAAAATTGACGGGGCCAAAATAGTGTTACAAAATACACTATTTTCAAAACTTGAAATCCATTTTTTTCACATGTCCATGCTTCTTGATGTCGAGATAATCAATTTGAAGATATTTCGGCATCAAAACAACCTCTTCTAGTAAAATTTTTGAGGTAGGATCAAATTTGATTGTTTAAAGCCTCGACTCTATATAAACTTTTCCCATTATACATTCCCTAAAAATTAAATCAAATTACATTTTAAAAATAATATATTAAGGGGCCTGCATTTCTACATATGAGTCCGTGGACTCGTAGAAACCGTGTCCTTGTTGAAAGTTTCAGACTCGTGAGTTGGTAGAACGTATCACATCAGCACCTGTTTCTTGTTGGGTAGAGTTTCGTGAGGTCCCACAAGACCATAGGATACATTTAGCCGGGCATGAAAAACACCTAGGTAGGGGCATCTTTACGACTTGAAACTTTTCAAATGGTCTTCGATTCCATTTTCTGAATAAAATTTAAAGACACAAAGTCTGAATATCTAATGAACGGCCACGAGTCAAGGAGAGAATGACTCCCAGCTTTTTTAATGCCCAAAATATATATTTTACAAAACTAACTTTGAAAAGAAAAAGGTTTATATAAAATTTACACTTTAAAATATAAAATTAAGGTGCACAACTAAAATCCTAATAAAAAAAAAGTTGTTTTGATGCTAGAAGGGTGCAGTTTGTATGGAGCCTAGGCTCTAAACAATCAAATTAGAGCCGACCTTTAAATAATATCGAGAAATGCTATTTCAATACTGAAATTCTTTACGATAGCCTTAACATATAGTTTCATCTCTATTTATAAAGTTTAAGGCTTCAAAAATGGTGTAGATTGATATAACTATGAAAACTTGAAAATCTCGAAAATGACGGTCCAAAAAAGAATTTCAAAATACAATATTTCCAAAACTTGAAATCCATTTTTTTCTCATGTCCATGCATCTTGATGTCCAGATGATCAATTTGACGATATTTGGGCATCAAAACAACCTCTTCTAGTGAATTTTTTGAGGTCGGGGCCAATTTGATTGTTTAGAGCCTCGGCTCTATATAAACTTCTCCATGTTCGAAAAGCATCTAATTGGTCATATGGACATTGAGATATATAGATATGGAGGAAAAGAAAAACAGATTTCAAATCATAAAAATAGTACATCTTAGAACATTATTGAAAACATAAAAATAGTGCACCTTTAAAACACATTATTTCGACCATCCATTTTCAAGATTTTCATTTGTTTATAGATCTACTTGATTTGAGCTATTTTTGGAATTTAAGATTTTATAGTTAGAGGTAAATATTGTTGGGAAGCAAAGCTCTTTCCTTTTATGTGTGAATTAAAGATAAAAACATCCCACAATATATGTTTTTGCAAATACCGAAAAAATGACAATTTGCTAAGTGCCAAGAAAATAGAAATCACAAATCACAAAAAGGAAAGTTCCACACACAAGCACAATCATAACATAAGGTTTAACGTGGAAAGCCCTTCAATGTGAAGGAAAAAACCACGGGGCAAATCCAAGAGAGGAATCCACTAAAATCAAATGGGGGTTATAATATAGTTCTTCTCAAGTTTTTGCCCAAAACTTGAAGCTTACAATCAAATGAGAGAACAACAATAACTTGGAGAAAAGAGAAAGTTGCCTCACAAGCACCAAGAAGATCATCTCTTTCCCACCTCAAAAAAGCTCCAAAAAAATGGTCTTCCAATGGTTTGGAGATACAACCAGAGAGCGCACCAACGGTTCCGACTTTCTACCTGAGTGTTGAGCATGAGAGATAGCATAAATGACCTCTGGAATGGCCTAAATGGTGATGAAAACCTTGTTATAAACTTGCACTTTCTTCTCACCAAGAGTCTTCAAAGAACCCTATCTTTGTTTGTGAATGGTGTCTCCAAAAAACAACCCATTTTGTTTGTCTTTTAAAACATCATCTATATTCTCTCTCTAAAAACCTCTCTCTCTCTCTAACCTTTTTCTTATTTTATTGGGTCCCCTTTTTTTTTTTTCACTCCTTATGGGGCTGGACCCGACAAGGTAATCACCCAACAATTATAGCCTTACATCAATTATTTAAGGTCGCAACTTCTTAAAAATAAATGGAAGATGAATGAGCTGGATGTGATTGTCTTTGAATTTAATAGATCCCATACCATGGTACTTTGGACCATTGTTAGAAAAACCGGACGATCTAATCGGTAACTGGCCTGTTAGATCGGAACCAGCCCCTTGCCGGTTTCGGGAGGTTTTGGTGATCGGCCAGTATTTAAATAAAAAAAATAAAACAAAAATGTATAAAAAATCTAAAAATAAAAAATTTTATTTGCAATATATTTTTTATTACTTTTTACATTATGGTAAATATTAAAAATTGTTTTGGTCATTAATACTCACTTTTAAAATCCATTTTTTCTTTAATTTTCAACTTCTTTTGAATGCGTTTTGTTTTAATCATTATTTATATGTTTTTCATATTTTAGTATATTTTTTGCATCTTTTTTATTTTATTTAACAATTTTTTGGCTGCCGGGACTTGCCCGGTTAGAACGGTTGATTAGGCCGGTTGACCGGTTAAGTCGATTAAACCGCTTCCGGCCCCATGTTCGGCTAACCGCTCCAGTTCAATTTTGCAAACACTGCTTTGGACAAAGCATCGAGTCTCATGCTGGACCACCAAGAATTGTCTAATTGAAAAAGGGCATTAAAAAACGTTGAAATTTAGTGGGCGTATCAGTGGTTTATAACCTTTAAAAATGAATCATTTTCATGGAATTGCACCCCATGCCTGGTTGCATTGCTCATCTTCTCTCTTCTTCAAATTCTATCTCTCTCTTTTGGCTTTGAGATTAATGAATCCACAGTTAGCCAGATTCAACTGGCCTTCAAGCGCAAGGAACTCACATCGAGAGACCTCGTCGAGTTCTATCTCCGAGAAATTAACGGGCTCAATCCGCTTCTACGTGCAGTGCTCGAAGTGAACCCGGACGCGGTAGACTAGTCCGACGAGGCCGACAAAGAGAGAGAGGCCACATATGGAGAATGTGCCGAAGGGTTACATGGGATACCGGTGCTGTTAAAGGGTAACATAGCGACGCGAGACCGGCTCAACACCATGGCTGGATCACTCGCGTTGCTTGGCTCGGTGGTGCCACGAGATGCACGGGTGGTTCGGAAGCTGAGGGCGGTAGGGGCTATCATTTTGGGGAAGGCGAGCATGAGCGAGTGGGCGGTATTTAGGTCCCTTGAGGCGCCTATGGGGTGGAATGCAATTGGTGGTCAGCCTAAGGTAACAAATAGGCAGAGTACATTATTAGTAAGTTGGTCCTTTAAGTTTCTATTATTTTGCGGAATTAACGTATATATTTATTTACATTTTGCAGACTTAAATTATCATTACCATCCGATTCTTGTCTCAACAATTTAGGGTCGGCTATATGAATCTTGCTCCGGACTTTAACTCTATCAAGGGTGTAATAGTCTCAATTATACCATATCTCTTCTCACTATTTTTATCCATGCTTTTTTGGATTTTTTTTTGTTTTTTTCAGAGCATTTTACTTGAATCTTTCTTCTTATTTTTTTAGAGCGTTTTACTTAAATCAAATCACATCTCCTAACCGATGTTGTTCTAGGGCGATGTTGCATGTGGCCAAACTACTTAAGTCCACTTTCTCTTATTTTATCACCTATTGAAGCTACCACCAAGTTCCCTCAGGATGCATTTATTCGGAATTCTATCCATTTTGGTCTTGCCACTCATCCATCTCAACATCCTCATTTCTGCCACACTCATTTTATGATATGTTATTTCTTGACCACCAGTATTCCATCTCATAAAGCATGACTGACTTTACAACCATCCTATAGAATTTTTCCCTTAGTTTCACTCCTATGTAATGCTAATAAAAAACAAAGAGAAGCACATCTCCATTTTGTCTACCTAACTCTATGTGCAATATCTTTCTCAAATTCTCAATTCTCATAGATTATCGACCTGAATTATTGATAATATTCTCTTTTACGCTCTTTTTGGCTATCATCTCAGCTAATTCCTCATTTCTATTCCTATTATTGCGAAACTTTTTTGGGTACTACTTGTTTTCGTAAAATGGTTTGGTATTGTGGCCACATGTTGTGGACACTCAAAAGGTGCATAAGCACCTTTTAATGGTTCAGATTGAACCATCCTCATTCAAGGGCTAAAAATAATTTCTTTTTAATTTTTATTTAAAATAATATTGGTATGAAATTTGGGTTTTAGCCTCATTTTTAAAAGTAAAATTAAATAAAAAATATTGATCAAAATAAATTTAGAGGTAATTTGTTTACTTTTATAATAAATATTTTAATATTCTATATTTTATGTTCATGTCTTTTATTTGATAGTTTTTATTTTTCCCAATATACAAATAATTTGGGACTTCTTTTCTGCTGATATATTTTTCAGTCAAAGACCGGACTGAATTTTTTGAGTCGAAGTGCTTGAATCAAATTTCTTGTAACCACCCCAAGTAAGCCAAAAATCATGCTTTCATCTTAACAGTGGCAATGGGCAAGGCCAGCCCAGACACGGCCCTTGTCCTTATAGGGTTGGCCAATGCCTAGCCCTGGCATACTTCAACTGGCCTTCAAGCGCAAGGAACTCACATCGAGAGACCTCGTCGAGTTTTATCTCCGAGAAATTAACGGGCTCAATCCGCTTCTACGTGCAGTGCTCGAAGTGAACCCGGACGCGTTGGACCAGGCCGACAAAGACAGAGAGGCCACATATGGAGAATGCGCCGAAGGGTTACATGGGATACCGGTGCTGCTAAAGGATAACATAGCGACGCGAGACCCGCTCAACACCATGGCTGGATCACTCGCGTTGCTTGGCTCGGTGGTGCCACGAGATGCAGGGGTGGTTCGGAGGCTGATGGCGCCCGGGGCTATCATTTTGGGGAAGGCGAGCATGAGCGAGAGGGCAGAGTTTAGGTCCCTTGAGGCGCCTATGGGGTGGAATGCGTATGGTGGTCAGCCTAAGGTAACAAATCGGCGGAGTACATTATTAGTAAGGTGGTCCTTTAAGGTTCTATTATTTTGCGGAATTAACGTATATATTTATCTGCATTTCGCGGACTTAAATTATCATTACCATCCGATTTTCATCTCAACTATTTAGGGTTGGCTATATGAATCTTGTTCCGGCCTTTTACTCTATCAAGGGTGTAATAGTCCCAATTATACCATATCTCTTCTCACTATTTTTATTCGTACGTTTCTGGACATTTTTCTTGTTTTTTTCAGAGCATTTTACTTGAATCTTTCTTTTTATTTTTTTAGAGTGTTTTACTTCAATCAAATCACATCTCCTAACCGATGTTGTTCTAGAGCGATGTTGCATGTGGCCAAACTACTTAAGTCCACTTTCTCTTATTTTATCACCTATTGAAGCTACCACCAAGGTCCCTCAGGATGCATTTATTCTAAATTCTATCCTTTTTGGTCTTGCCACTCATCCATCTCAACATCCTCATTTCTGCCACACTCATTTCATGATATGTTATTTCTTGACCACCAGTATTTAATCTCATAAAGCAAGACTGACTTTGCAGCCATCCTATAGAATTTTTCCTTTAGTTTCACTCGTATGTAATGCTAACAAAGAACAAGAGAAGCACATCTCCACTTCGTCTACCCAGCTCTATGTACAATATCTTTATCAAATTCTCAATTCTCATAGATTATCGACCTAAAATATTGATAATATTCTGTTTTACAATCTTTTTGGCTGTCATCTCAGCTAATTCCTCATTTCTATTCCTATTATTGCCAAACTCTTTTGGGTACTACTTGTTTTCGTAAAATGGTTTGGTAATTTGGCCATGGACACTCAAAAGGTGCATAAGCACCTTTTAATGGATCAGATTGAACCATCCTCATTCAAGGGCTACAAATAATTTCTTTTTAATTTTTATTTAAAATAATATTGATATGAAATTTGGGTTTTAGCCTCATTTTTAAAAGTAGAATTAAATAAAAAATATTGATCAAAATAAATTTAGAGGTATTTTGTTTACTTTTTTAATAAATATTTTAATATTCTATATTTTATGTTCATGTCTTTTATTTGATATTTTTTATTTTTTCCCAAAATACAAATAATTTGGGACTTCTTTGATGCCTTCATCTTAACAGGGGCAATGGATAGGGCCAATGGGCAATTGGGTTGGCCAATGCATAGCCCTGGCATACTTAGTGCCTGGGCCGGCCAGGCGAAAAAAAAAGATCGGGCCAATCCGAACTGGGCTCGCACCAGCCCCAAAGAAAAGATGAACGTTCAAAATTGGAGGTGGTTTCAATAAAGAAAAAGGTCCATCCACCACCGATTTGTGCGCACATGGTCTTACTTTAGGGTTCCCATCGTTTGTTCTTGGATTGATTCAAGGGCTCGGTATGACATGCTCTCCACGCCCCGCTAGAGACAAGTCACACTGATTTGCCTTTAGAAACCAAAGCTTCTTACGTAGTCCCTTGTACCTTTGTTTTCGTGCGTAAATATTCCCTGGGACATATAAATATATGTAAATCGTATATTGATTCGTATAAATGCATATGCAAATAAAATATTACGGTAAAAGCTTTTAGTTTATTTAATTCATGATAAAATAAAACAACATCTATTGAATTGTGGAACATATTTTAAGTAATATAATATAGAGAAGTGATCCTATTGGATCCTCCCTCACTCATGTGTATAAGACACTAAATGATCACTATTAAATTTGATACAGATCTATACAAAAGTCAAGCCCTACACCTATGTGATAATTTTTTTAGAGATCCATGACAATTTTAATGGTGATCCTTTGAGGTCCTACACACATGGGCGATGGAGGGTCCTATAGAATCATTAATCTTTTTATAAATATATAAAAAGAGTACTAATCCCATAGGACCCTCCCCTACCCATGTGTGTAGGAACCTAAAAGATCACCATCAAAGTTAATACAGATCTCTAGAAAAGTTATCACATGGGTGTAGGACTTGACTTTTCTATAGTTCCGTGCCAACTTTAATGGTGATCGTTTGGGGTCCTACACACATGGGTTGGGGAGGGTCCTATAGGATCATTTCTCTTATAAAAATGAGTAATAATTCTATGAGACCCTCCCACACCCATGTGTGTAGGACCCCAAATGATTATCAGCACATATCTCTAGAAAAGTCAAGTCTCATACCCATGTGATAACTTTTCTGGAGATCTGTGCTAAATTTAATAGTGATCTTTTGGAGTCCTACATACATGGGTGTGGGAGGGTCTTATAGGATCATTACTCTTATAAAATTTATAATAATATATTTGACTTACGGCCTTAACCCTACTACTACTATGATGTGAGTGGTTCAAATTGTTTTGTCCCAACCACCCTGGCCAGAACTTATACGCATCACTTGTACAGAAATAATCTATATTATATATTATTTTATAAATAATAATAAATACTTATTATATATTATTTTATAAATAATAGTATATATTATTATATATTTTATCAATTTATTATATTAATTAAGTATATAAAATATTTAACTATATTTATATTATTTTATATGTGATATATTGTTTAGATTAAATAATATATATTTATTATATTTTATATAATATATATATCTATTAAAGGTTTTATGTAAATATTCTCACACCAACCAAGCGCTACCAAATATATGAAATTGTTTACACAATACTTTTTAAATTTGCTACCAAACATGGTAAAAAGAATACATATACAAATTTATGCAAAAATTTACACGGGTAAAGTACTTACTTATGTAAATATTTCTCGAGGAATATTTACGTGCTAACCAAACTTGCCCTAAAGGTGTGGTCTCTATGAGGCTGAGGTCTTAAACGATCAAAGGCTAAAGAGTCTTAAAAGATGATTTCTAAGCAACAAAAATCTTTGTGATGACCTGAGTATATATTTCTATTTCTAATTATAAAATTTAAAACTTTTAAAAGAGCGTAGATCGAACAGATTTATAAACACTTGAAATATTTAAAATTGATGGTTCAGATAATGTATTAAATGATGAACTATTTTCCATACTTGAAATCCCATTTTTCTTACAGGTCTATATATCTCGAGGTCGAGATGATAGATTCGAGATTTTTCTACATCAAAATAACCCCTTATAGTGATTTTGTGCCTTCATTTGATTGTTTAGGGCCTCAACTTTATATAAACTTTTTCTTTTTTTTGAAGAAACAAAAATAGTGGTCAATTGAGATTAGGTTCGGAATTTGAAGGTCGAAACCAGTCTTTCTATCGAATATGGATATAAAAAGAAAAATACTTGTGACTTAGTTTGGAAATTTAAGTTCCAAACTAGTGCAGTTACAGAAAAAAAAAAGAAAAAAGAGTTAGGTATTGAGAATCAAATTATATTTTTGACAAATAGCATAAAAACCTCAGTTTGGAACTCCAAGTGTCCAGCAGGGTTATTTGGGAAAACATAAAAATTCTCGTACAAAAGACGAGCATAAATATAATGGGTGTGGTTTCTATAGAACTGAGGCTTTAAACAATGTAAAACGCACTTTCAAATAGTGTCGAGAAATGTGGTTTTCACATTGAAAATCTTTGTGATAGCCTTAAAAAACCTTTTTTACCTTTAATTATAAAATTTAAAGCTTAAAAAATAGTGCAGATCGATTAGATCTATGAAAAGTTGATAACTTGAAAATTGACGATACAAAAATGCATTACAAGATGCACTATTTTTAAAAGTTGAAATCCACTTTTTGCTCATGTCAATTCATCTTGATGTCGAGATGATCAATTTGAGGATATTTGGACATCAAAAGAACTTTTCCTAATGAAATTTTTGAGGTGAGCTCTAATTGGATTGTTTAGAGCCTCGGCCTATAAAAACTTTTTCAAAATATAAAATAGCAACAAATGTTTTCTAATGCCTCTGGAGGGTATTTATTAAAGGGCGTGGTTTGTATAAGGTGAGGTCCTAATCAAAGTAAGGTTCACTTCTAAATAGTATCCAAAGATAATTTTCAATAGTAAAAATCTTTGTGATGGCTCGAAAATTTACTTTCATATCTATTTATAAAATGGGATTGCATACTATGACGAGAAGATGATTTTTTTTTTTTTTCTAATTTCAATTTCAATTTTGAGATACGAAAATCTTATCAAGGGTTTCTGATTGCTAGTCAGGAATAAAAGTCGAATAATATATCTATCGGATTCATACTACAATTAGAAATTAGAACTTACGTCTAGAAAAAAAACTCCTTTTTGGTTACTTTGATTCCGATCTGCTAAATACTTGTTGGTTACAAATAATTGAACCTAGCGCTTTACTTTATTTGATTTAAGGAAATGGAAAGTAGAAGAAAAGAAAGTGTGGAGCTGAAATAACCCACTTGGAATACCTTTTGAAGGATTACGTGGTATGATTGAATCGAATAAAGCCCTTATATTATGAATACATAGCTACTTGCGAACCATCAAGTAGACCATTTATTTTTTGTACAAAAAGGTCACAACTTTTCTTAACCCTTGGATATGAAATCTAACAAATCGATAAACACTTGAAATTATTGAAAATTGACGCCTTAGATATGCATTACAAAATGCACTATTTTCCAAACATGAAATCTTTTTTTTTCACATCTATACATCTCAATATTGAGATCAATTTGAGGGCTTTTCATCATCGCAACAATCTCTGCTAGTGAATTTTTTAACTGTACCTTAATTTGATTGTTTAGAGACTCAACCTTATATAAAGTTTATTTTTTCTTTATTGAAACCCTACCTCAAAATATAGAGGATATTTATAAAAACCCTATATTTATTTTTTTGATATTCACATTTCATGGGAAATATGAATTTCAATGATAAATAAGATCAAAACATTAAAAAATTGGACCAATGGGTAGAATCGGTAAAACTAGTGACCAAATATTCCCCATTGGTTCCATGTGGACCACAAAACAAGAATAAAATAAAAATGTAAAAGAACAAAAGACAATATTGGAAATTTTATGCTCAAATTGTGTTTTAAATCGTGCATTAAGTATTTTAGATTGAGGATAATACTCCCCACAAAAAAAACCCTAACAAAATTAAGTCAAATATATGTACAATTTTTTTTTCCTGAAAATCCTGGTGTTTTCTTGGGAAAAAAACTTGACTAAAAAATTGAAAACTACGAAAATATTGTTTAAATTATGCAACATCATTGTAGATTGAAACTAAATATATGGTTTTCTTGAAAGCCATAGGTTATTTTAAATACTGCCAACATTTTTTATGCTAGCTCTCATCGCATATGGTTTTTTATGGGAAAACTTGTTACATATCTGGTAGAGGGCTACAATGTGGGCATTGCCCTCTTTATGTAATAAAGTGCCAAGTAACATTGTTTGTAAAGGCTGTCAGCTTGAAAAACATCATAAATTCCGTTTTTTTTAATGCCAATAAATGTACTTTTTTTTTTCTTGAACTCATTCATACTTATTTCTAATGACCATTTGATATTACATCTCTCTCTGGTTCTCGCTATTATATTAGTTTTGTTGATGATTTCACCCGCTTCACATGGATATATTTTCTACAATCCAAATCTGAAGCTCTTCAAGTTTTCCAGTCCTTCAAAGAATTCACCGAAAAACATTATCAAGTAAATTAAAGTCCTTTGTAGTAATAATGGTGATGAATTTACTTCTCATGATTTTGGATCCTTCTATCAAACTTATAGTATTAAACAACAGGTCTTTTGTCCACGTTGACCTACTCAGAATGGTATTGTAGAGCAAAAACACATACACATCAGTGAATATGGGGATGTCCCCATATCAAATGCTCACAGGAAAAGTTCTCGATTATTCAATTTTACGTGCTTTTGGTAGCATGTGTTATGTTTATATTGATAAATTTTTAAAGCGAAAACTCTCTACAAAGACAAAAGAATGTGTGTTTGTTTGGTACAGTGATGAGTATAAAGGATATCGATGTTACTCTCCTGCTAGCAGAAAGATACATGTTTCTTGTTATGTAACCTTTGATGTGGGACAATTATTTAAGGAAGCATAAAAACTTTGTCAGAATGATGACTCGCAGCCTTTACCTTCTTTTATTATACCGCCTGCAGGGGACACATTATCAGCTAGATCTCAATCATTGCTACATAATAGTTCTGAGACCTTGATAGATGTAGTTATTGGCTAAGTATCGAGTGATGGTGGCAATGTTAATCCCTCCATAGAACGTATTTCAGGTACACCAACCTACAATAATCAACCAGGTCGGTCATCTAGAGATGTTCAACCACGAAGGTTCTTTCCGATATAAGATTGGGCATCCTATGGTGACCACTCCCTTGAACATTATTCGTTTCTCATTGCACTCACTAAACATACATAGCCAAATAACTACAGATAAGTTATAAAAAACCTCAAGTGGATTGAAGCTATGAATGAGGAATTACTTGCTCTTCATCATAATCACACTTGGGATCATGTACTTAGACCAAAACATAAGAATGTTGTTATATGTAAGTAGGTTTATAAGATCAAGTACAAGGCTGATGACACTATTGAACGATACAAAGCGAGATTGGTGGCTAAAGGTTATAAGTATAGGTTAGACTATGAAGAAATGTTTAGTCCTTTAATCCAGTTCTTCATGCATGGACCAAGCACATTGAACTGGACTATCATTTTATTCAAAAAAAGGTAGACAGTGAAGAGATTACTCCTGATTATGTTTCAAGTATAGAACAACTTGCTAATATATTTACAAAAGGTCTTCCTACTTCACAACATCTTCGATAACGAACAAGTTGTCCATGTTTCACATTGATAATAGTTTGATGGGGACTAATAAGAATGATGATAATGATCTAGAGAATGATATATCTAATGAATGATAAATGATAAAAAAAGATACGATCATGATAAGGATTAACATAATATATTGTAATATATTTCTTATATGTACAAATTTATTGTTGTAATCACATCTTTAATTGAGCCAATCAAAGATGAATATACAATAATTATAAATAGAACTCACATCCCTCTTTATGGGTGTAGAGAATTTTACAGAAATATTGCTCTCTAAATGTCTTCAAGCTTTTGATATCTTGATCTCTTCAAAAATATACTTTTGATCCAATTCTTTAATCTTTTAAAACTATTGTACATTAAGGAGAGATGAACACTAAGCCACATATTCAAGAGGATTACAATTACATTCATTATTTACAATTACATTGATTAAGAATAAGAATTCATTCTATCATTAATTAATGAAATCTATTCATTCTAATATTCTCTTTTTTCATTATCATTACAATTACATTCATTATTTACAATTACATTG
>NW_006499827.1:4274453-4334008 GCF_000471905.2 Amborella trichopoda
CTCATTGCTTGAAATTTGTCCGTGGTTAGGTGCCTCGATCTCGCCCTCTGGATTCAGATGATCTGGAGGCACACGTCTCGGGTTTTGGGGTAACCCGGGACTTGAGATCGCTCTTTTGGGAACCTTGCTCCGGAATAAGGGTAGGTGTACCAATCAATGAGAGAGGAATTTAAGGTGGGTTTGGGACTTACTCGAGCTAGCTCACGTGGGCGCCCTCTTAGATCACGAAGAAAACCCCCCAGTCCTGTAACTGGTTCGGAATCACCTCCCTTGGCCTGTATTCTCTTGTTTTTGCAATCACACACAAATGGTTAATTTTACAAGACAAGTGCGCCAAAGGACCCCACATTGTCTTTGGGTGAATGTACACAAGGAGTGCACATTCAAAAGAGAAACAAGAAGAAATGATGAGATGAGGGTTGGGAGAAGGAAGAAGAGAGAAGAAGAAGAAAAGAAAGATACATTTGATCGGGTGACTAGCTTAGCACAGTGCCTAGATTGGTATGATGATTGACCTGATATGGTAGCAAGACGGGCACGGTAACGAGACCGGCACGGCAGCAGTATTACTCGACAATAGAACACCAACATCAACCAGCCTGGCACAATGGCAAGTTTGACGTGGCAGCAAGACGAGCACGGTAACTTAGGCCGACACAACGGTAGTACTGCTAGATGACGAGACTACCGTGACAGTGCTAGACTTGTCCCTAGGTCAAATGAGAGAGGAAAAAGAAGAAGAAAGAGGGAGATAAAGAATACGAAAAGCAAAGAGAGAAAGAGAGAGAAGAAGAGAGAAATAAGAGAAAAGAGAAGGAAAGCAGAAGAAAGGCTAGAGAAGATGAAGAGAAAAAGGAAAGAGAAGAGAAAAGAGGGAAAGGAGAGAGAAGAGAAGAAAGAGAAAGGAGAGAGAACAGAAGAGAGAGAAGAAAAGAAAAGAGAGAGAAAGAAAAGAAAGAAAGAAGGGAGAGAAAACATGGACGGCGATGGACTTCCGCCGTCCATGACAGAGAAAGAACATGGATGACGATCGACTTTCGCAGTCAATGATAGAAAGAGAGAGAGACAGGAATGAAAAAGGAGTATCATGTGCGGTGATGATCATCGCCAAGCACCACATGGGAAAGGGGGAATTTGGATAGGGAAAGGGGGAATTTGGATAGAGGCCCAGCCCGCCACTCGGGTTAAGGCCCGGCTCACTGTGCATATTTCCAAAAGATAAAGAAAGACTAAGAACGTCATACTCGGCGATAGGCATCGTCATGCACGACTGGAAAGGAGAGAGAGAAGAAATATCAAGGTGAGGGAAAGAAAGACAGAGAGAGAGAGTTTTAGGAAAGATAAAAAAGAAAAAGAAAGTAGAGAGAGAATGAAGGTGAACAATGAGACATGAAAAAGAAAGAAAGAAGAAAGAGAAAAGGAAGGTGAAGAAAGAGATTAGGAAAGAGGCAGAGGACAAAGAAAGAAAGAGAGAGAAAAAGATTAAGAAAAGAGAAGAAGAATAAGGAAAGAAGAGAGAAATAAACACGCATGGCGTTGCCACCACCGTGTGTGTCAGAGAGAGAAGATAATAGAAAGAGAGATTCGTGCATGGTGTTGCAATCACCGTGCATGTTAGAGGAAAGAGAGAAACATGCACAATGTTGCCACCACCATGTGTGTCAGAGAGAGGAGAAAACAGAAAGAGAGATTCGTACACGGAGTTGCCATCGCAGTGTATGTTCAGACGGAGAGAGAGAGAGAAAGACAGAGCAGAGAGAGTAGGGAGAGAAAGGGATTTGTGCAAGACGTTGCCATCGCCGTGCATGTTCCGACAAAGAGAGACAAAGAGAAAGATAAAGCAGAAAGAGAAGGGAGAAGAAAGGAGAAAAACAGTGCAAGAAACACGCACGGCGCTGCCACTGTCATGTGTGTTAGAGAAAGAAGAAACTAGGGGGAGAGATTCATGCACGACGTTTCCATCGCCATGCATGTTCATACAGAGAGAGACAGAGAGAAGGATAGAGCAGAGAGAAAATCAAGAAAGAAGGAGAAGAGGAACAAGAAGAAAACTCACACGGCGTTGTCATTGCTGTGTATGTGAGATAGAGAAAAATAGAATAGAGAGAGAGAGGTTCATGCACGGTGGTGCTATCACCATACACATTCAGTCAGAGAGAAACAGAGAGAAAGATCGACAAGAAGAAGAAAGGGAGAGAATGGGACACACATAGCGCTGTCATTGTCATGTGGGTTAGAGAAAGAGAAGGCAAGAGATGACATACACTACTCTGCCATAACCGTGCGTGTCTACAGATAAGAAGATAGAGAAGCCGAGAAAAAAAGAAGAAAGAAAAGAGAGGAAGCAAGAGAGAGAAAAAATAAAGAGGAAAGAAGAAGATAGAGACGAGTGGAGAGAGAAAGAGAGAGACGAGAGGAGGAGAAAGAAAATTACCTTACCAAAGGATACCAGCCCATTTCTTCTCTCTCCTCTCTCTCTCTCCTAGACGCACCCATGAATTAACAGAAGAAAACCGAACTTTCTTGATCAATTGAAAGTTTGAAGGGGAACCAAGGAAGAGCTAGGGAAGCCTCTTACTATTAGGTTTAGCATGTATTCATAGAATTGGGCCCAAACATGGGTGGATGCCCAAAACTATCTCAATTGATTATAATTACAATTATTTTGAATTAAAATAAATTCTAAAAGTGGTGTAAAATGACTGATTTGCCCTTGCCTCACAATTCATGGAATTCCAATACAGTCTCTGTTATTGCCCTAGAACGTACGTGAACTTTTGTGGATGATCCATGATTGCTCTAGTACATATTTGTCAAAAAGATGATTGTTTTCTTGTAGGGCTTGGCATGTCGATCGATTTGATACCAACTTTGAGCTAGGCATCATGCTTTTAAGCCACGATCATGCGACTTGAAATTTGGATGGATCTTGAAAACTTTGGATGGATAGTGCGCTCGTTCCTTGATGTTCCTTTATGATTTGTTCACTGGATCATACTAAGCATGCTGTGAGAATCGTGTGCCAACAAATGCTTCTTGATTTCGTACCCGGACGAAGATTTCACAACTTTTGAGTTTTGACCAGAATCTGAAATTTCGGTGCCAAAATTTACAGTCACTTTATTGGCTTTGTGAGAGAAATCTGACCGTTCATCATGTACAGGGTTCAAAACAGAGCTAGACCTAGACCTTACGCACATAATGGAACTAGTCTCACGTCAATCTGACCTACGAGAGCCGTGGTTTGGCCACTCCAGCGAGGCGTGTCGCTGCTCATTTTCCTGCAACTTTCTTCACAGATCAGCAATTTCTCTCTAGCTTTTCTCCTTGTTCGGACGTCGTCACGGGGCGTGCCACATATCAAAATGCTCATCTTGATGAGACGAACATGCTCACAAATTGAGCACGATCCGACTTAGGACGAATGAGATATGACATCCGAAAGTCACTGCACGAGACTGTAAAAACAACCACATTTAATGGTGATTTGGTACAGGGAGGGCGCATAGGAATAGTGTGAAGCCTACCCCTAACTTTGTCCTGGAGTACCTGATTAAGCCGAAACTTGAACCATAGGGGTGTTCCGGAACAAATGGCGGTGGTTCCATAGCAATTTGATGCACCAAAATTAAAGCTCTAGTTATGGAGTCTATTTCAAGGTGCAAGAGATTAATTTTTTGAAATTTTTTATTTGTCTGCACTGCCTTAGACATATCGGATTGCAACAAAACTTGGCAGGTACCCTTTTGAAGTGCTTGATAACATTCTGACTCGTTATGGGGTAATTCTTAGACTATCGAGAATTTCGTTGTATGTCAACGGCTTCCTCTTTATTCAGCATCAAGGACTAAGGTGCTGAAAAATGTCTTCAAACAGCTTGCCCCGCCGAATGTTGTGCTTAGGGAGAAGCGAGAAGGACAACATTTGAAAAAATTCCTTCGCCATTATTTCTTTTTTCTTCCTAGGATGCTCAGATGTTTGGATGCAATGTAGTGGTCCATCTATGGACACTTTAGGGGGAGAAGAGACTTTTCTGATGGATCCTATCGAAGTCCTCACCCTCAAGGGACTAATTGTGATTCTGACAGCTGAGAATTTTTTATGGACCTCGTTGATCAGAATCAAGCCCGTCTGGAGGTCGAGTGCCATGCTGAAGGGCATTTTTCCCATTTTGGCTTGGTTTTGTTTGTTTTGTTTTTGGTGGTCTGCTGAAGGGCCTTTGGTTGGTGACCATTTGCGTGGGGCACCAGATTGTACTCGATGGGTAGGGTACCTCAGTTTATCGCGGTGACCAGTTGGGGGTATAACCCCTGCCTATATCTTTTAGTTTTGTTTGCATAACAGATCCAAGTTCTGGTAGACTTTGGTCTTTTTGGGGCATCTCTTCGGGTGTGTTTGTGACCTCGTGGGAATAGTGCTCTTTCTCATGAGACTTGTCTTACCTTCTTGGGAAGTCTTCCGTCTTTCGAGTCCTGTTTGGAAATGGACTCAAGCTGTCGGAATCTTGCTTGATGCTTGTAGTTTTGGGTCCTGGTATAATGACACCAAGGATTTTATTTTGAATGTAGGCTGAAGCCGCCTGTTGAGGTGAGTGTTGCATCAACCTATTTATTTGTCCAAGCGTCTTTTGAGGATTTTCACTTGGACTTGGGAAGCGGCATGGTAGAGACAATTTTCACCAACTTCTCTTTATTTGAGCTTTTTTACCCATGACCTTTCAGCCATGTCCACCCTTATTTTTTCAGTTTTACTCACGGTGCCTTTTTGGGTTTTCACCGTACCCTGGTTTTTATTCACGGAACACTATTACTCATGGTTTCGTCACCATGCCCGTCCGTCATTTACTCATAGCGTTCCCTTGTCCAGGTATACACCATGCCCGTTTTTTTTGTGAATACCTATTTAAGGTCATGCCTTCAGGACCTATGCGAAGCCTTTTAACGTCATGCAACCAGGACGTGCACTTTAGTTTAAGGTCATAAAGCTATATCATAGTGGAGATAGATGGCAGTCTATTGAAGCCATGGAGTGAGTATGGTAGTGGTCTGGACTTACTTTGGGGAGTTGGCACGAGGCTACCTATGAAGGATGGATGATGTATGAATGGAAGGTGGAAAGTGGTGACCCACTAGCTGACGACGAGTATGGATGGTAGGATGGTTCGCCGTTTTGTGAAACTCGGGTGAGACTCACTGGGGAATGATGAATGGTAATGAAGGAATTCACTGGGGAGTTGATGAAGGTGATGTACGCACACGGACAAGTCGGTTTGGGAAGATGTGTGTGAAAATGCACGTAAAAGGTATTTTCGCTTGTGTGGGGGTGAGTATAAGGTCGTGCATCTGGAAACTGTGCAAAGTAGTTTAACATCATGCAGCCAGGACGTGCACTATAGTTTCAGGTCATATTGCTTGGACTGTGGTTATGCATTTTACAGTCATGCAACTAGGACCATGCAGTTTAAGGTCATACAACTAGACCTCTGCTATAGTATAAGGTCATATAGTTTGGACCATGGTGCGAAGCCCTTTAACGTCATGCTACCAGGACGTGCACCCTAGTTTAGGGTCATACAGCTGGACCGTGGCTACGCATTATAAAGTCATGGAGCATGGACCATGCAGTTTATGGTCGTACAACTAGACCACCACTATAATTTAAGGTCATATAGTTTGGACCATGTTGTTTAAGGTCGTGCATCTGGACCAAGGTTGTACAATTTAAGGTCATGTAGCTCAGACCAAGACTGTACAGTTTAAGGTCATGCAGCTCAGACCATGGTGTGGGTCGCCCAGTAGGTGAAGCTTTATGGGTAATAGGTCTGTAGATTGCTATCTGACTCCCTGGGCATAGCTTGATTAAGGCCATCAGGGGTTTAGATGGAGAAGCAGACTTCACTAGGGATTAGGGGACAAGTATGACTCCCTAAGGTGAAGGATAGAATTCCATGGGGAATAGGTTCATGAAAGGTAACTCGACTCCTGGGGATAAGATAGCTTGGTGCGAGACTGACCCATAGGGGATTAAAGGGGTAAACATGACCTTAACTCCGCTTGGGATCAATGGGTTGTAGTACAGGTGTAGTTCCTATTGGGGATGAGGGACAGTGGATTTCTCTTGACTCCATTGGGGATGACCAGTCATGGCCTCGGTCGAACGGCTTGGATGCAACTCCACTGAGGATGACAGAGGCTACGGCTTTGATGCAACTCCACTAAGGATAGGGGTAGAATATTCACAGTGATGATCAAGTTTAGACATGCGTGGCGCTAGCCACAGACAGTAGCAACATACGCAACGATAGTCATTGCTGCACATAGTACCAGCACGAGCAGCCTGACATGCATGGAAGTGGCCACGGGCAGCAGTAGTACTGGTGCGCGCAGCGTTGGTTGCACGCAGTGTTTGTCATGCTCGGCGATGTGGAACACATCTGTCTTTTAGCCTGCGTTGGGCCTCGAGCTTGGACCCGATCCGGTCCTTCTGAAGGTCGATGCTCGACGTTGCACAAGCAGCAGTAAGCCTCTATTCGAGCCTCGGGTCTGAACCCGACCTGGTCCATCCCATCTGAAGGTTGGTGCTCAGCATTGCGTGGTCGGCAGTAGGCCTCTGTTCGGACCTTGGGTCTAAGTCTGACCCAGTCTGGCCCATCGCCGATTGGCCTTCAGGGACCTGTCAGCTATTCTTGCTTTGTGAGGGGTACATTGGTGAAGCTTTTCCTATATAAGGGGATTAACCCCATTTTTCACTGTTTTTATCTCAAGTAAAACAGTAACCGTGAGAGAGAGGAAAGGACTTCAAGTGAGAACTACGGTGTCAGCAAAGTACTCGGGTGAGGGTTTGCAAGCAGTCTGGCGAGCAGGAGAAGTTTCCGACTGTGAGGAACAGGCAGGTTCCCAAGGCAAACTGAGGTTCCTACAGTAATTCTTGAGATACTGGAGAGGTGGGAAAGGCAAGTGAGGGTCACCGGGGCATTTTGTGGATTCCCAATTGTTTCTCGATGGCTTTCCGTCACCAAGGAGTAGTGGAAGAGTAGCAGCGATGAGCAGAAGTGTTTTTCGGGTTCGGGAACTAGTGGAACTGGTGTCACAGCTGGTTTCTAGCGAGCAGGGAAATGGTTTCCCGGTGGACAACCGAAGGTCGCAGGGAAAGTAAACAGCCACAAGCAGCCGGAAATTTGCGGGGAGACGAAAGGTTGCCACAGATTCGAGTCGTCGCATGAAAACGAGGAGTCTGGGGAAAGTGCACAATCTTCGGGGAGACGAAGGGTCGTGGGAAGGTGAAAGGTCACCGTCAGGAGCGAACACGTGCGACGACAGTGAACACAACCGGCGTTACACCCTTTGTCCAACACAGTCAGTGTTACCCCTCTTAGTCATAGCCGGCGTTAGTCCTCAAGAAACGCAACTGGTGCTGGGCTTTAGAGACACAAGCGGCACTAGTCTCACGCGGCGCTTATCAGTGCCTCAGTCGCGCATGGCCAACGACATGATGCATACGGCTTTTATCACGTGCGGTGGTGGCTGTTCACTTGACAATCCTTTCATGAATGGCAGTAAGTTGCTTCTGACTGTGGTTATGCTCGGTGATGAGTTGCGCGCGGCGATTGTCATACACAGCGATGACTTGGGTAAGCAAAGGGTATTGCTTGCCGTATTTTTGATGCCTGTTGGAAGCTAAGTCCTTCAGCACAACAGCAAAGTCTATATTGCTCTGTGAAAGGGGCCTCAGTGTGAACAGGGTAGGCTCTCCATCATAGGCCAGTTCCTTACTAGAGAAGTCTGCTTCGTATGTCGGGGTATACCCCATCAAAGCGCTTTGACCTTCTCCTATTGTGAGAGCCACTTTTGGCTTGTAACCGTCCTCTTCTCCTCAGATGCAAGAGTAACGCTTCTGACATGAGAGCAATTTTTGGCCTGTAACCGTCCTCTCCTCATATGCTAGAGCAACGTTGAGGGTAGCCTTTTTCTTTTCCTCAAATGCAAGAGTGACGCTTGGGGTCAACCGTCTTCATTTTCTTATATGCAAGAGCGACATTTCTATACTGCAGCTGAACTTTATTGATCAATTGAAAGTCTGAAGGGGAATCAGGGAAGAGCTAGGGAAGCCCTTTACAATTAAGTTTGGCATATTTTTATAGAATTGAGCCAAAACATGGGTGGATGTCCAAAGCTTATCTCAATTGATGATAATTACAATTATTTTGATTTAAAATAAATTCTAAAAATAGTGCAAAATGTTTGTTTTACCCCTGCCTCACAATTCATGGAATTTCAATACAGTCCCTGTTGCTGCCCCAAAACATACATGATCTTCCGTGGATGATCTAGGATTGCTCTGGTGATCTTTTGTTAAAAAGATGATTGTTTTCTTGGAGGGCTCGGCAAGGCTATCGATTTGATACCAACTACGAGCTATGGATCATGTTTTTAAGCCACGATTATGCGACTTGAAATTTGGATGGATCTTGAAAACTTCGGATCGATAGTGCGCACGTTCTTTGATGTTTCTTTGTGATTCTTCACTGGATCACACTAAGCATGCCGTCACGATCACGTGGTAACAAATACAGCTTGATTTCATGCCCAGACGAAGATTTCACAACTTTTGAGTTTTGACCGGAATATGAAATTTTGGCACCGAAATTTACAGTCACTTTATTGGCTTTGTGTGCGAAATCCGACCGTTCATCATGTACGGAGATCGGACCAGAGATAGCCCTAGACCTTACGCACACAATGGAGCTGGTCTCGCATCAATCTAACTGCGAGCGCAGTGATTTGGCCGCTCGAGCGAGGCGTGTCGCTGTTGATTTTCCTGTAACTTTCTTTACGAATTAGTAACTTCTCTCTAGCTTTTCTCCTTGTTCGGGCGTCGTCATAGGGCGTGCCATATATCAAAACACTCATCTTGATGAGACGAACATGCTCACAAAATTTGAACACAATCCAACTCTGGACGAATGAGATAAGGATACTGCCCAAGACTGTAAAAACAACCACCTTTAATGGTTGATTTGGTGCAGGGAGGGTGCACAGGAATAGTGGGCGGCCCTTTTTGGTCTTTTACCTATAACTTTGTCCTGGAGTGCTCGATTAAGCCGAAACTTAACCCATAGGGTCGGATCTAATGGTAGTGGTCCCATAGCAATTTGAGGCTCCAAAAATAGAGCTCTAGTTACGAGGTCTGTTTCAGGGTGCTAGATACTGATTTTTCTGAAATTGTTTCTTTGTCTGCAATTCCTTAGACATGTTGGATTGCAACGAAACTTGGCAAGTGGCCTTTTGAAGTACTTGAAAAAATTCTTATTCGTTCTGGAAAAATTCTGAGACTATCGAGAATTCTACTGTATGTCAAGGCTTTATTGACCAGCGTCCTCTTTATTACGCACCAGGGACCAAGGTGCTGAAAAATGTCTTCAAACAGTCCGCTTTGGGAGCCATTGAAAAACATCCACATATTTTCAAGTATTTCAAGACTCGACCCGGTTGGCAAGGTAACTCAAGCTCGGCTTGGCCGAGGCAATTTCTAATCTACTTTCTACATTTTTAAGTCTACGTCCGAGCTATTTGATCTCCAATAGACAATTGAGCTGGTGCATAGTTAATAAATTTCATTTTTTTTTTCCAACTAACTTGATAGAGCATAATGGTGGACCATGATTCGTGTAGTCGATCTCAATTAGTTGAAAAAAAACTCTAATGATGATGACAATAATTTTTATTTCAAATAACAAATAAAATTGGGTTAAAATTTTGAGTGCAACCTCACTTGGGTGCACCTGAAAAAAATATAATTCAAAATTAGAAAATAGTGAACTTACCTGCGCAGCATAAATATTGATTATTTCAAATTTTTCTAATATTTTAGTTGTGAGACGTTGACAAATACACATGCCCAAAATTGTAAATCTCTCATATATAGAAAGTAATTAAAATTAAAATAATAACATACATTATCAACTGTTTGATCAAGATCAATCTGCCTGGAGGGGGACCAAAATTATTAAATAACATAGCTTTCACATTTTTTTCACAAAATTATGCAATGAACTATCTTTACTTACCCCTTATAATGTTAAACCATGAATACTATGCTTTAGATTTGAACCTATATGGCATTTTCTTCTTCTTCTCCTTCTTCTTATTCTTCTTATTATTTTCTGGTTTTTTTTCAAAGAACCCCTATGTCCTGTCGGCTAACCCATCTGGATCGAGCACTGGGTCAACGATAAGTGCTGCAACAAATCTAGCAACTCTAACTTTAGGCACATAAACTGATGGCTCCATCATTACTCCATCAAGTGCTAACAGCGTAGTTGGGATGAAGCCCACTCTTGGCCTCACTAGTACAGCTGGAGTTATTATTATATCTCCTCGACAAGACACTGTTGGGTAAGCTTTCTGTACATAAATCTGAGAAGCACTTATGTAGCACAAACCCCCAATATTCCTTAAATAACAACATGCTTCACTCACTGTGAAAGTATATATACAGAATAGGATCATCACCACCGTTTGCTTCAATGATAGGTGGAGTAATATTGTTCTTGTTTATATTGGTCTTTCTATTTGAACAATAATCATGAAATTATGGCGGAACAATTTGCGATACTATGTCATACCCACCATACAAGGTGCGTATAGCATAGTTTCCCTTTCATCAGTTACGTGTGCTATTGCAAGAACAACAGAGGATTGATT
Organism: Amborella trichopoda; assembly: GCF_000471905.2. The sequence goes on from NW_006499827.1 coordinate 4,285,157, forward strand.
ACCTCCTTCCAATCCACTCAGTATATTCAGATTCAATAATTGTTATTTAGAATGCTACATATTGACTTTGAACAATTTCGTATACATTTTGGATTAACATGTACAAAATGGCAGGCCAATTTGTCGGACTGTATTGGATGCAGTGTTTGTTTTGGATGAAATTGTTGGTTTTGATCAAAGGGACAAGAAAGCCACAATAGCAGCATCCAAGTTCATACCTGCTGGGGGTTACAAGCAATTTCTCAAGGCAGAGGGTCTTAGAGGGAAAAGATTGGGGATCCTAAGAGAGCCTTTCTTCAATTTCTCAGGGACATCTGTGTTAGCACAGACATTCGAAGCCCATTTTAAAACATTAAGGTACTAATTAGAGAAGCCACTTGAAATTTATTATGATGTATTATGATCATTGAGACACTGAGAAAGGGCTAGTAGAGAAACTGAATATTTCAAAACTTGAGTATCAGTTTTGATATCGTTCAGAAGAAAAAATATCATGTAAGCCAACATCGTTATACTGTCATATAAGTCACTTTCAAACCTAGGGATCCGTTAGGCCCAAATTTTGCACACACGTAGGCCTCATCTGAAATATCAAAATTTATGAAAAATGAAAATAATCAACTATATAAATTTGCATACAAAATAGAAGACAATGAGGCTCCCATTTGGTGTATAAGAGATCTAGGACTTCATCAACTTAAAACAATTTTTTTTAAAATTGTTTATTTTTGATATCCAAGTTGTATTCAAAATTTGAACCAGAAAGGATCCCTTTGGCTATGTTTTGGAGCTCAGCCTATACTATAGCTATAAGCCTGTTAGAGTGTAGAAGTTATTCCCTCTAACTAAATTTTCATAACGATGTATTTTTCTTTGTTATCCTAGCACTGCACTTATTTTATTTTGATTTTTGTCTTCTTTAAAATAAAACTCATCTAAAAGATGAATATTGATTGAAAATACCACTTACAAAGAAAATATGAGTTGCAGATAGTATGAGAAAAACTAGATTGTAAAAACTCAAAATTCAAACACCATTGAAAGCTAAAGTTCCATTTTTGTTCTGTTTTTACTTGTTTCCTTTAAATTTCTTCTATCTTAATTTCTATTAAATAAAATTCCTAATAGTTTTCAAATTATTATGGGGAATTATCAAATTTTGACAATATGCTATGGAATAACCGCATCAGAAAATTCTCAAATAGATTTATGATAAGCTTTTGGTTGTGTCGCAGGCAAAAGGGAGCCATTCTGGTAGATAACATAGAAATATCAAATATTAATGTCATTTTGGATGTTCGAGAGAGCGGAGAAGGGTTGGCATTGCTCTATGAGTTCAAAAAGGCATTGAATGCTTACTTGTCTGAGCTACTGGTTCTCCTGTTAGGACATTGGCAGATGTGATTGCTTTCAATATAAAGCATTCAAAAGAGGTATCTCTTGCCCTCTCCTCCATCCCCTTCCCCTTCTATAATTTAATAATAGAACTTGATGATGTCTTATCCTCATTTAATCTCTTTTGAATGTTAGCCCTGGATCAAATTGACTTCTACTTTTATTTTAACATACTAGGGTGTTCACTCTTTTCTTTTAGCAGGCAGAAATCTATCAAACGGGTAAACGATTCCCTACCCATCTTCATTAATTCAAAAAGAAGAAAAATTAGAAGTATATTAGATCACTCTTTGATGAGTAGTAATTGTTGCATCAAAAAAAGACCCCAACAAGAGCCGTTTTGGTAGTATTTTGGTATATCAGGGTGTTGGGATAATGCTCTGATGAAGATGATGATATTACATTAGAGTGTTCACTCTTCTTCAACACATGTTCCATTTTTAGATCTTCCTTGTGTGAAGGATGCCTCAAATTACCAAAAATAAATATCACAACCTATATTTTACTTTTGTTCATTATTTGCAAGAGACATGAATACACCTTTTCAGTTGGTTCAAACCGAGCTTAAGCATGATCTAGCAGGAGTAATTCAATCCAAAAAAAACTCTAAATTGTTAAGGACAATATTAACCAAACTAGAGCGAAAGTATATTCCTTCATCTCACTTAAACCTCCAAAATGGATGGTTGGCTTGTTACAAAACTACGTAAGTACACTATAATGGGTCAAAACGTAATAGCGTAGGTTACATCCCTTGAACGTACAATTGAAATTCCCAGTTAGGGGGAAAACATGAAATATGTTGGTTTGTTTTCTTGGAAATATGGAATAATATATTCTATTAAGAACGATGATTTTGTATTATATCCATTATTTTCATGTTCCTTTTAGCGCTAGTCAAAAACATAAAAAAATGGGGGAGTGAGGACTTCTATGTAAATACTGAATATTTTGGAAGCAGACCATAATTACTGCAACAATTAAAGGGATGGACATAAATTTCCCTTAAAAAATAAAAAATTTATAAAAATCCAAAAATATAATAATTTATTTGTAGTATGTTTGTTAATGTTTTTATCATTATGGTAAAATATTGAAGTGTTTTGGCCGTGAATACTTATTTTTATATTTTCCCTTCATTTTAGATTATTTCTAAAATAACCCCGATCACAAAATTTATTTTTCTAAAATCCTGTTTTATTTACTACTTTTTAAACCTCATTTGGATGTGTTTTCTTTAATTTTAGTTTAAACATGTTTTAGAACTTTTTTGGATATTTTGGGATTCTTTAGTATTGTTTTATTTTTAAAACTTTTTGCCCTGGCCGGACCCTAGCCAACTCGGGCGAAGTAACTTGGAATTATGCCGAGTTAACCTGGGCTCGAACCATGGCCGACTTTCATCCCCAAGTCTTGGTTTTCCAACACTGATCCTGATAAATGGTTATTTGGCACAGGAGAAGCTGAAAGAGTATGGACAAGACATTTTCATACTGGCTGAGAGCTTAAACAGGTCAAACAGTAGCCAAGTGAAAAGGGCCAAATCAAATCTCAAAGAGTTATCAAGAAATGGTATTGAGAAGGTGATGAGGGAGAAGAAATTAGATGCTATTCTGGCTCCAGCTAATACTCCAGTCTATACCATATTAGCAATTGGAGGTTATCCTGGGATCAGTGTGCCTGCTGGCTATGACGAGGAAGGTGTGCCATTTGGGATTTGTTTTGGTGGACTCAGGGGCTCAGAGCCCAAGTTGATTGAGATCGCCTATTCTTTTGAGCAAGCAACACACGTTAGAAGGCCTCCAACCTTCAAGTCTTGATACAAGTGGTTGTGTTTTGCACTTAATAGTACGACCCACTTTTATTTGAAGATAAATACAATGCATCCTGATGATTGGTATTAATGCATCTAAATTGGTCACTTGTCTGAATATTAATTATGTGGGTTTTTTTTTTTCCTTTTTTTTGGAGTAGTTCAGTGTTAGGAATAGAACTTGGGATGTAGCATTGCTTGACATCAACTAATAACCACTCAAGCCCAAGCCTATTCCCATTGTGCTTTTAATGTTTGAATACACCCAAGAAAATGAGTTCAAGTGATATTTTGCTTCTTTTCTATCTATAAAATTTATGATACGAAAACCATGCCAAGAGGCCTTTTACTTTTAGTACAAAGAAGTCATAATCGCTTTTGTCCGTCAGATTTCAAGTCGGGTAGTTGTAATAAATAAACAATAAAAAATTTTCAAACTTTGTGAGACATCCCAAAGTATCCAATTTGGCATGTAATAGCCAGTAGCATTATTGACGTCCTTGTACCAAAGATAACTGTCTCATTGTACACAATACCTTTATGATATGAATACTCTTAAGATACTTAACTGAATCTTTCTTTCGTGGTCGATCGATGATTACTTGTTAATCCAAATCCATTAATATTTCCCGGCTAATAGGTTCCATAAACACTTGGTTTTATCTTAGTATAATTTGATTGTTTGTATAGTGCACTAGTATTAGTTTTATCCTATGGCATTGTATACTATGAAATCATTTAGTTTTTGTATAAGGTCACAGTCACTTTTAGCTATTGGATGTGAAATTCAATAGATTTTATTTTGGACTTTGTGCTCAAATATCTTTAACTCTTAGATTTCAAATATAACAATCAATAATAATTGTGACTTCCTTGTATCAAAAGTCAATTCATACATTTTGTCACTACAATGCACTATTTCAAGTTCCATATTTACACTATGCAAGATGTCACTTTTAGTTTAATGATATAACTTCAAGAAAATCTCAAACCAATGAATAACCAAAAAAATTCATATCCTAAATATAAAAAAATAAGGGAATCATCCTATTAGTGAAAATAACAAAACTCTACATAGCTTTGTTTATGGATGAAACTTGGGAGAGAAAGAACAATGTTTCTTCCAGCTCAGTTTACGGGATACAAAATCAATAAAAAATAATAGAAAAGGTTCATGTCATATTATCATTGTTATCAAATTCACTTCGCTTCCGTCAGATTTTAAGCATAAGCCGAAGAGAAGAGAAGCGTGGTGCCATCACTTCGGTCAAATTCGGGCCACTTCAGGCTAGTCGGCCTACTTTCGTCTGCTTCGGCCGAACCTTCGGGTTGCTTCTATCAAAAAAGAAATACCTATAAAAAAAAATTTATTTTTTATTTTTATATATAAATATCTAATTTATTTATATTAATTTTTTTTAAAGAGGTTCTAAGTCTTCCCCTAATCGGCCCAAATACCGAAATACTTCATTTTCTTACCCAAGCAAAAAAAAACTCTAAAACGAATCTTACAACATTGCATATTACATGTGACAAAACGTTGGCCTAAAAACTTTCCATCATAGTCCAACTATACTAGCTAGACATTCGCCACATAGCCAAGGAGAAGAATAGAGAAACTTTAGAAAACAAAGAAAAGGGTTTTAGAAAGCGTTTAAAAAAAAAAAAAAAAAACTGTTATGCAAACAAATGAAAGAAAATGAAAAGAGAAAAAAGAAAAGATGTGAGAGTATTTGATAAGCTGGGCACACAGGTTTAACACCAAGAGTTGAGGTTTAAATGGGAGCCATTGTATTGGTCGTATAAGCTAGAGAAGATTGTGTTTGGAGTTGGAATAAGATTTAAAAGTACTAAGGCCAAGGTACGCTGGTCTGAGCTCCAGCTAATGTGGTACATTGTACGTACGGTTTTGAGGTTTTTTTTTTTTGTTTTTTTAAAAGTATATCATTGGATAAGGGTCTTATATTCATAATAAGACTGAAATTAAAAACATTATGTTGTAACACCCAACACCTTGAACACCTATGCCTTCAGTCCATTCCTAGGTTTTAAGGATTTTGGTGAGTTTAAGGTCTTGGAAGAGTTGGGTCGAGGTTTACTAGACTTATAAGATATCTTAGAAGGTCTATAGTTAGGGTTATGGTTGCCTGGAAGGTTTGTCTAAAGGATTAGTGTAATTACGAAAGTTGGCTTTTTAGGGTTAACTAATTAGCGTTTCCTAACGATGGGGATCCTATGGTACTTTTAGATGTTACTTGAGACATATGGAGCACAAGATATGGTGCACCATGGGCTAATACTATGTCACTAGCACGATGCAAACCATAGTTACCAGAGCACCCAACTAGGATGGCGCTCCCTCTCCAGAACCTAGCTCCTGCGTTTAATGACCAGAATTTCGAACGGAACTCAATTTAAATTTTTCAGGAGTTGGCTCATATTTATAGGATTCTCAATCCCATGCACAAAGGATCTCGATCCCACTGTCCCACAGAACGCTTAAATTGTAGATCTCGTTCCAGAATCCCTACGTTCTCGAAACTTCATCCTTACATTCTTGGAACTTCCTAAAAGAAACTTTTCAAATAATATTAACTTTTAAAATAAAATAATTATATTTTAACCCAAATTTTCATACAAGTGGAGTTCTACGATGGGAGCGCAGACTAATCATGCATGGAACCCGATCCTTCCTTGAATGATGCTCTATCCTCTCCAAATAGGAACATGGTTATTCATAGATGGGGGCGCTATCATGCTGTTGATGGAAGCGTAATCTTGATGAATATCGAAACACGATCCCATTTGACATGGAACGCGTATCTGTTAAATAAAGATCTAGATTCCGATGTATTGGGAACACACTATCTGTTCATACGAGGTCTCGATCTGCTACTTTTACCCTCACCGAAACTCTCTTTCCGAACTTTGTAGCTTTGGTCAGCTGTCAATCCGACGCTCCCGCTCCCTAAAGCAGGAGTTGTTCCCATTCTCTAAACCGACAGTTGTTCCCGCTCTCGGTAACTATGGTTCAAACTAGGAAGGAAGTCCTTGGAAGGGAACAAAATTATGTTTTAGGTCTAGGATAGTTATGGGGAAGTGATTAGGACTGACTGGCCCTATGGTTTAGGTTTACGGGCTCTAAGCAAGCCCTTTAGCCAATGTAGGATATCAAGCTGGTAACTGTGTTTTCTACTAAAGTCAGCCGTAAACCAATAAATATATGAAAATTCTAGCCCAAGATATTAATACACATAAAAGAAATTTCCAATTGAATCTAAAGGGATTAAATAAAGGAATCGGCTAGTTTTGAGCTGTTCAAAATAGGGAACAGAGCAGTTCGGAAGTCCAAAAAGGGCAAAACTCGCTTCAAATACAAGGAAAAAAAAACAAAAATAGGGGAATATTCTTTTAGTGGTAGTATACCCTATACTACAATTATACGTTGTGGCTTTCTTTCTCACTGACATCTTCAAAAACTACTAACTAATTTAAATTAGTAGGGGTCATCTTCCCTATTGAATTACCCAAAAAAAAAAAAGCCTTAATAGAGAATCTCGTCTTAAACCATGGCATACAACCTCCTCCAAGATAAATATATGCATGCCATGGAAGTATAAGAATTCCACTCCCAAACCATGGCATAGAGCTGAGGAAGTCTTAGAGGAGGGAGAGGAGCTGAGTTTGTGGTGGTAGTACACCCCATATCTCAGTTACACGTTGTGGCTTTTACTCATAGCTTCGAAAACCACTAACTAATTCAAAAACGACTAGGGGCCTATTATCCCTAATTACTTACTTAAAAAATAAATAAATAATAATAATAATAATAATAGTAAAAGCCTTTGAGGAGAATCTCGTCGTCAAACCCTCATATATTGGCTAGTGTTTGTGATCTAGCCATTCCTCCAATGGTCTATTGCAGATCAACAGTGAAAAACTCCCTCTCCAGTCCAATCTCCACCGTCCTTCTACAAGAAGGCCAGACCTGAAAATGACAGCCGCTGGACCACAGTAGGAGGACCATCCGCTAGTCTATAAAATATTGCAACGTACACTGACGGTCCACAAACAATGGGTACTTGCTCAAACCAGATTGCTCTGCTCCTCTTGCTTGTTATCTCTCCCTCTTTTGCCTTTGAGATCAAGGAAGCCACAGTGAACCAAATTCAAGAAGCCTTCAAGCACAAGGAGCTCACATCAAGAGACCTTGTCGAGTTCTATCTCCGAGAAATTAACGCGCTCAACCTGCTTCTACGTGCAGTGCTCGAGGTGAACTCGGATGCGTTGGACCAGGTCGATAGGGCTGAAAAAGAGAGAGAGGCCACACATGGAGAGTACGCCAAAGGGTTACATGGTATACCGGTGCTGTTAAAGGGTAACATACTGACACGAGACCAGCTCAACACCACGGCTGGATCACTTGCGTTGCTTGGCTCGGTTCAGTGGTACCACGAGATGCGGGCATGGTCAGGAGGCTGAGGGCGGGTGTTATCGTTCTGGGGAAGGCAAGCCCTAGTGAATGGGCACATTTTAGGACGTTTAAGGCCCCTAATGGGTCGAGTGTTCTTGGGGGTCAACCTAAGGTAACACATGGATCCTTTATTTAGAGCAAATGGTTTGGAAATCCCCTCACACATTAGACTCGCTAGGATCATTGACCCCACTGAGGGCTTGGATGGGGCGAGTCCGATTGCCTTACCCAGTCGTGTCCTAAGCAAAAAAATACATGCAATTTATGCTTCTTTTTAGGAGTAAGCTTTGTAAAAATATGCTTACACTAAAAAATTCAAATAAATGTTTTATTTAAATAAAAAAATAAAATGTGAGACTAACTTTTGGTCATTGGATATGACCATATGAGATCTTAACCATTGGAAGGGTCTGTCCAATTGATGTGGACGGGTACTTTCCCTTTTTAAGTTTGTTTTAAAATGGTTCCTTGCATTTGTTAATGTTCCACCTTATTCAGGATTATTTTTCTCTTTTATGCTCACTTTGGCTTTCTAGCATGGTTTTTTTAGAGCAAACAAGCAATTAATTTCCAATGATTTCTATTTACCTTTTTAATTTATCTAATTTTTAACTATTTATTTGAATTTTAAATAGCACTGAAGGGCCATATGCTCCATGATGTGCCCAATGGCCCTAACCCAATTAGGAACCACAATGGTGGGGGAAACCCACCCTCTGTCTCAAAGGACCGTATGCTTCATGATGTACCTAGCAGCCCTAACCCAATCGGGAACCACAATGGTGGGGGAAGCCCTCCCTTTGCACTGAAGGGCCGTATGTTCCATGATGTGCCCAGCGGGCCTAACCCAAGCGGGAATCACAATGGTGGGGGAAGCCCGCCCTCCGCACTAAAGGGCCGTATGCTCCATGATGTGCCCAACGACCCTAACCCAATCAGGAACCACAATGGTGGGGGAAACCCGCCCTTTGTCTCGGAGGGCCGTATGCTTCATGATGTGCCCAGCGGCCCTAACCCAATCGGGAACCACAATGGTGGGGGAAACCCGCCCTTAGCACTGAAGGGCTGTATGCTCCATGATGTGCCCAGCGGCCCTAACCCAATTGAGAACCACAATGGTGGAGGAAGCCAGCCCTCTGTCCCAAAGGGCCACATGCTCCATGAAGTACCCAGCGGTCTTAACCCAATCGGGAACCACCATGGTTGAGGTAGCCCATCCCTTGCCTTGGAGGTTCGTAACCTCCATGATGTGCCCTGTGGTTGTAACCCAATTGGGAACCACCTTGGTGGGGGTAGCCCACCCCTCTCCCTAGTCCCCAGAGCAACAGAGTTCTCAGATATTCGCCCACCGGTCCCAACGCTTCGGACCATCACCGGATTACTCGTCTCGTCGAACCCCATAAATCCCATAGTCCTTTCAATATTGTAAAATGGTCTTACCATAATTATTGTTGACGGTTATGGAAACGAGATAATGAGTTTCCTATCTTGTATATTACACGATGTTAAGTTTCCAGTTTCTATAACCACCAACAATTATAATAGCCTCAAAATTGCAATACTGGAAGTATTGAATCTCCTTCTCGAGAATATAGTCAAATGACGATGAATTCGTAGATTTATAAGTTTAATATAAATTGTCCCAAAAATGCTAGCATATGATGAATCATACACAACATAATACCGAGGAAGACTGCATACACAACATAATATGGAGGAAACTATATATTCTCGTAGCATACTAGGAAGACTACCATCAGAGAGAGAGAAGAAAATCAATCAGGGGCTCCAAAAAGGGCTATGAGATTTCTAGAGTTCGATTATCGGAGGAGTTCAGTTATGGTGCAAAGGGTCGGTGCGCCGGGCACCTCATGGAGAATATGGCCCTATGGGAGAAAGGGCGGGCTGCCCCCACCATGGATTGGGTGAGGATCATGGGGAACATCATGGAGCCTGCAGCCCTATGGGAGGGAGGGCGGCCTGCCCCCAACATGGTGGCTCCCGATTGAGTTAGGACCGTTGGGCACATCACCGAGTATGATTCCATAGCCACCACAAAGCTTTGAACCCACTCCGCTGCCCTAACTCTCCGAAGATTATCTTTCCGTACTTCAACCATAGCTCACCGTTGTCCAGGCTGTCTTTGCCATTGAGCGCATTTTCGCCTCTGTGAGAATTGAGAAACCCAAACAAACATATTATTGTTATGCTTGCTATTCATGGTACCTTATCCTGGGGTTTGCAGGTGAGACTCTCTCTCTCTAGCATGCACGTACAACCATCCTTGTCGTTACATAAACTAATGAACATAGTAAAAGGGCTCGAGTGGTGGTGCTAGCATCCCCACACCCAGTTACCACATTGTGGTATACATTGCTACAGCTGACACCCCCAATTAACACCTTAAAAAGTGTAAGTCTCTAATCTATTAAAAAAAAAGTAAGGGCCTGTCTTCCCCATTGAATTACGTAAAAACAAAAAACTAACGAATGTAAGGATTGCAGTGCTAAGACTACTTAGGGATTTACATGGGGACTATAAAATTTTCCTAAAATACGATAAAGTATTTCTAAAATACAAAATGCTCCATTTATAGGTAGAAATTACAACAAATGTTGGTCAAGTCGTGTTTTTTTGGTTATTTTTCAAAATTGCCCCTCCATCCAAAATTTCTAAAACCAAAATTTAATTTTGTTTTTAGTTTTTTCATTAGACTGCCCTAAAGGTTGAAGCATTGCCCTACTAACAAAAAAATTAAAAAAAAAAAATTAAGGAAAATTTGGATCGAGGATTCCATCCTTGGGGCAAAGATAAATTTTGAAAAAAAAATAAAAATAAAAATAAAACAGGTTTTGTCTATATATGAAACGTTTCATATTTTTTAAAAAAATTTAGGATCCATACGTAAATTAGTCTAAGAGTTAAAAGGGCGAGTTTCTTGGAAAGAAGTGAGAGAGGGTAGAGAAAGGAAATGTCATGAACAATCTAGTAGATTCAAGACAGATTCTCTATCTCTTCTCTTTCTCTATATCTCTATGTCATTGTGCACAGACTTCAATATCATGAACAAGTAAGAAAACCAAAATCTCAAAAATAGGAGTCTCTTTCTTGCTACCAAGTGTTAAGAAAGAAAGGCTATAAGTACAGTGAGAGAGAGAGAAAGTCTCAATGTAAATAAAAATATTCGAGAGATCGAGAGAGATAGAGAGATTGCATTGAATGAGGAAGATAGAAACTTACCAGAAGCCCAATAGAGAAAAGCAAATGAATGTAGAAAGCTTCATCATGCCAGCAAAACTATCAATGTAGACAGCTTCATCATGCTAGCAAAACTATCAATCAATGGACAATCACAAAACTAACCTTAAAAAGAAAAAGTTTATATAAAGTTGACACCTTAAAATATAGAATTAAGTTACATAACTAAAATCCTTGAAAAAAAAACATTGTTTTGAAGTTAGAAAAACATTTAATTGGTCATATCGACATTGAGATAGAAAGATGTAAAGATTTCAAGTCATAAAAATAGTACATCTTAGAACATATTATTGGAAAAAACAAATTCAAATTATAAAAATCGTACATCTTGGAACACATTATTTGGACCCTCCATTTTCAAGATTTTCATTTATTTATAGATCTACTTGATTTGAAATGTGAGCATGTGGAAAAACTTTAGTATAGTTGAGTTTTATGTTTATCTCTCCATGAGTACATGAATACGTGTTCTTTTAAAATTTCGACATGGTATCAGAGCCGACGTTGTCAAAAGAAAAAAAAAGTTAGGCATTGACTTGCAGAGCGCAGGTTATGCAAAAAAAGATAAACATTAGATATCACGTTGTGAAGAGAGCCCAGGTTGTGAAAAAGATAAACATTAGAGATCAGCGTGGTGGGCCCATCACCTTCAGAGTACAAGTTGCGAAAGATAGGCATTGGAGAGTCAAGTTACCTAAGAGATAGGCATTGGTGGAGATTTATTACGTCGAGAGGAGAACAGAGACAAAACTCAAAGAAAGGTGTTACAAATTTCTTTATTTTCGTGCTTTTTTCCATATGGCAAACAATAGCAACTCAAAGATTTCTCAACCATCAATACCAATTTTTAAAGGAGATTTTTATGAGCATTGATTTAAAATGAAAACAATGTTTGGGTCTTATTAAGAAAAAAAGGGTGATTAAAAAAAAAATTGATTTGCAATAAAAAAAAAGGAGAAAAAAAATTGTGATGTTCTTGGAAAAAGAAGATGAAGAATTAAAAAGAAGAAAAATAAATAAATAAAAGGGAAAGAAAATTGGAGAGCTCTTGATGTCATATTTTTGCAAAAGTTTTCAGAAAATGAGATTTAAAAACGAAAAAAAAATTCTAAAAGACGGACATGAGTAGTCCTCATGGGAAATCCTTGCCTATGTAGGCATAGGAAAATGAAAAATGAAAAATAATGTTTAGGAAAGAAGAAAAACAGGACACTGCAGTCTTGATATGTTTTGCCATGGAAAGCCATGATGGGAAATTCATGCCTAGTGTAGGCATAGGAGAAACGATTGATTTTTGAAAAATGAAAACAAGATATCGAAGTCTTAGTTTGTCATGTCATGAAAAGGCATGATGATGCCATGAAAATGCATGAGGGAGCCTAATGAGAATACATAAAAAAGAAATTGTGTTTAGAAAAACAGCACATTGAAGTTCTAATTTGTCATGTCAGGAAAAGGTATGATGAAGCCATAAGAAGACTAAATAAGGTGCCTAATAAAATGGCATAAAATAAGAAATTGCGTTTAGAAAAACAGGACAGTCCTAGTTTGTTATGTCATTAAAAAACATGATGATTCCATGAGAAGACATGAAAAAAAAATGTGATATGTTTTAAAAAAAAAAAAAAGAAGAAATGAATAAGAAGAAGCAAGAAGCAAAAAGAAGAAAAAGAAGCAAGAAGCAGCAAGTAGAAGAAGAAGAAGCAAAAAAATAAAAATAAAAAGTAGAAGAAAAAAAAGCAAGATGCAAAAGAAGAAATAAGAAGAAACAAGAAGAGATTTAAAAGAAAAAAAAAATGAAATTTGTACCAAGAAAAGTGTTAAAGATGATGCAAAAAAGTGGACGTAATGGGTAGTTATCTAAGTAATGGGTAGTTAGCTAGATAGTGGGTAATTTGTTAAAGATGATGCATGGATGTAATGGGTAGTTATCTAGGTAGCGGGCAGTTTGTTAAAGTCGATGCAAAAAAGTGGATGTAATAGGTAGTTATCTAGGTAATGGGTAGTTATCTATATAGTGGGCAGTGTGGTAATAGTGAAGGTGTGGTAAATTTGAGTAAAGTTGAGTTTTGTGTTTATCTCTCCAAGAGTATGTGAGTACGTGACTTTTAAAATTTCAACAAAAGAGAGAGAGGCCACATATGGAGAGTGCGCCAAAGGGTTACATGGGACAGTTGAAAAGCCATATTTCAGATAATTCTCATTTTTGTTGACACGGAAAACCGGAGAGATATGCTTCTCAGGTTTGATTTTTACTGCTTTGATGGAGATCTCAGAGCTGGCTCCTTTCTCTGGTTCACAAGAGAATTTCTGAGGTGATACCTGATTCTTTATCTAATCGCAGTTTCTCTCTCTAGTTTGTTGGAGACATCTCAGCCTGTGCAATACTCTTGCTTTAGTGGAAAGAGAGACCAACACCCGTTGTGCAGTGGAGAGAAGAATTAGGGCCTTATTTCGTAGAGGTTTTAGATGGTGGTTTTGGGATCTGGATACAAATGGTAGTTTTGGGATCAGATATTTGGTTTTCCCAATGGCAGTTTTGGGTGTGGTTTCAAAATGGCGGTTATGGGTGTGGTTTGAACTGGTAGTTTTAGGAGTAGGTGGTTTGGGAAGATGGCGGTTTTGGGCATACGGTTTCAGATCACGATAACAAGGGTAGATTTAAATCCAAATTTTATCTTTTTTCAAAAAATATTTTCAATAAAACTTCTTCCTTATAACCTTATTTCTTCATTAACTTAATATTATTAAATTTTGATTTAAAGATAAATACATTAACAGTGGGAGTAAATTAAGAATCTTTATTTAACAAAAAATTCCATCAAAAATTTCACCAATAAGTTATCTTATAAAAAATATACAAAAAATACAAGCAATGTATTCCTCAAAAAAAAAAATTAAAACAAGGGAAAAGTTTACTTAGAGCCGAGGCTCTAAACAATTAAATTAGAGCCTATCTCAAAAATTTCACTAGAAGAGGTTGTTTTGATGCCCAAATATCCTCAAATTGATCATCTCGACAACAAGAAGCATGGACATGGAAAACAATGGATTTTAAGTTTTGGAAATAGTGTATTTTGTAATGCATTTTTGGATAGTCACTTTTCGATATTTTTAAGTTTTCATAGATTTGTCGATCTACCCTATTCGAAGCTTTAAAATTTAAAAATAAATATGAAAATATATTTTAATGCTATCACAAAGATTTCAAGTATTGAAACCACATTTCTTGGCACTATTTGAATGTAGGCCCTAATTTGATTGTTTAGAACCTGGGCTCTATACAAACAGCACCCACCCTTAAAACAAACTTATATCTTAAAATAATAGGAAAAATTAGAACAATAGCAGCCTAATGAAAAATCTATTTTTAAAAAAAAAAAATTTATGCCTCCTTGTAAAGAACAAGAGAGATATTAAATGATACTAAAGATTTAGGTGGTTGCTATTTAGTGCGATATTTAAATTTTCTTGAGCATTTTGTGTAGTTTTTATGCATAAAGAATTTTTCTTAATTTTATATTTTATTTTTTTATTTTTGCATTTTATTGGTGTATGCAACATAGCATTTTGGAAGGACAGCTATTTTTTTTGAGAAATAGTCCTATAGCTTGGTTCACAATTATTGTGTTTAGTATTGTTGTTGTTGTTTCATCTTGTGCTCGCAATAGATCTACGATATGTTTTGTGCTGTGACAACAAAGTAAGTATTATTGTTGGATTTATTTAAAGTTTCAACAAAATATTGTTCAGCCTTATTTTGTGGGATTATAAACAATGAGACTTTTTACCTTTCATACATGGAGGTCACAATTACTTACAGCCTTCTGATATTAAATGTTGTAGCCTGGATGTGTTACAAAGTTCGAAAAAATTTCTTTTAGACTTTGAGCGTGAGTAATAAAATAATTACCGCCACCCAATATCACATCCAATGGTCAAGATCAATTGTGACCACCTTGTACCAAAGGTAAATGGTCTCGTTAAATATTTTTCCTGATTTTAATGATACTAGTAAAGCTATAAAATTATTGTTTAGTGGCTTAAGTATATATATATATATATATATATAATAGCTGCAAATCACAATCCTATGTTTTATCATCTTTACATATCCTATTTTTTCGCTACGTTTTTTTTAACAAAATCCGAAACCTTATTTTTTTAGCAATCTGTATTATTTTACCCGATTTTTTCCTCCGATTTTTTGAAATAAAATCAACATTGCCAATAATTTATTATCTCCCGACTTGCTAACTATGGTTGCCACTGCCCCAAACAAACATCGCTCTTTATAAGTATAAATGGCCGCAAAATTGCAGTATTATATGGATTGCATATTTACATCTCCTTAACGAAAATACACCAAGATAAGCATGACTCAATAGCCTTATAATTATGGGAAAAGTTTATGAAGAGCCTTGGTTCTAAACAATCAAATTAGGGCCTACCTCAAAAATTTCACTAGAAGAAGTTGTTTTGACACCTAAATATCATCAAATTGATCATCTTGACATCAAGATGGATGGGCATGAGAAAAAAAATGAATCTTAGGTTTTGGAAGTAGTGCATCTTGTAATGCAATTTTTTTTTACCATTAATTTTCAAATTTTCATAGATTTGCTCAATCTACACTATTTTTAAATCTTTAAATTTTATAATTAAAGATGAAAATATATTTTAATTCTATTACAAAAATTTCTAGTATTGAAACCATATTTCTCGACACTATTTGAAGATGGGCTCTAATTTGATTGTTTAAAGCCTTGGCCAGATATTAAGTTTCCTATCTTGTAAAGTTTCCGGTTTCTATAACTACCAACAATTATAATAGCCTCAAAATTGCAATACTGGAAGAATATCCTTCTCGAGAATACAGTCAAATGAAGATGACTCCATAGCATTATAAGTTTAATATAAGCTGTCCCAAATAAAGAATACAGTCAAATGAAGATGACTCCATAGCTTTATAAGTTTAATATAAATTGTCCCAAAGAAGCAAGCATATGATGATTCATACACAACATAATACGGAGGAAGGCTACATACACAACATAATATGGAGGAAACTATATATTCTCCAAGCATACTAGGAAGACTACCATCAGAGAGAGACAGAAGAAAATCACTTAAGGGCTCCAAATTTTTGCAGTATTGTAAGGGCCATGGGATTTTTGGGGTTCGATGATCGGAAGAGTTCACTTATGGTACAAAGGGTTGGGGCCGCCAGGCACCTCACGGAGAATGGGGTCCTCTGAGAGGGAGGGTGGTCTGCCCTCACCATTTGTTGGGTAAGGACCATTGGGAACATCACTGAGCATGCGGCCCTCTAGGACTGAGACAGAGGGCGGGCGGCCCTCACCATGGTGGTTCCCGATTGGGCTAGGACCGCTGGGCACATCGCCGAGTTTGATTCCGTAGCCACCACCAAGCTTTGAACCCACTCCGCTGCCGTAACTTTCTGAAGAAATTATCTTCCGGTTCTTCAACCATAGCTCACCATTGTCCAGGCTCTCTTTGCCATTGAAAGCACTTTCGCCTGTCCGAGAACTGAGAAAAACCAAACAAACTGCTACTCATGGTACCTTCGCCTAGGGTTTGCAGGTGAGACTCTCTCTCTCTCTCTTGCATGCACGTACATACATAAACTAATGAATATAGGAAAGGTGCTGTAGTCATGGCGGTAGCATCCCCACATCCTGTTACCACATCTTGGTATGCATTGCTAACCTTAAAAAAATGTAACTCTCTAATCTAGTAGGGGTCTGTCTTCCCCACTAAATCACCCAAAAACAAATAAAACAAATGAATGTAAGGATTGTTGTGTTAAGACTTAGAGATTTACGTAGGGACCATAAAAAATTATCCTTAAATACGATAAAGTTTTTTCTAAAATACAAAATGCTCTATTTATAGTGGAAATTACAACAAACGTCAGGCAAATTATGTTTTTTTGTTTTTTTTTTTCATAATTGCCCCTCAATCCAAATTTCTAAAACCGAAATTTAATTTAATTTTTTTTTAGCTTTTTCATTAGACTGCCTAAAGCTTAGAGAATTGCCCAACTAACAAAAATAAATAAACAAATAATGGAAATTTGGATCGAGGATTCCATCTACTAGTCAAGGAGAAATTTTGACCAAAAAAAAATATATTGACTGACCTTCTTTGTAATTTCTGCCTATAAATGAAACATTTCGCATTTTAGAAAAAAATTTAAAATCTATACATAGATCACATTCTGAAACTTTAAAGGGCGAGTTTCTTGGAGAACTGAGAGAGAGTAGGGAAAAGATTTGTCGTGTACTTTCTAGTAGATTCTACACACATTCTCTCTCCATAACTTTATGTCATAGGTGCACAGAATTCAAAATCATGAATAAGCAAGAAAATTAAAATATGAAAAATAGGTGTCTCTTCTTGCCACCAAGTGTTAATCCCAGTGGTTTAAAAACAAGGATCGATGCTCCAAAAAACCCAAAACCCATTTGGATCGATAAATTGGTGTTTTGGATTGAGAATCGGCCGAATTGTTAGGATTCAGTCTTAAAACAGATTAAAAATTTTTATTAAAAATCATTATAAATGTTGTTTTTTAGGAATCCAATAAGAAATGAGGGTACTATATTAATAACTTTTGCTTTTTTGCATCAATATGCAAATATTGAGATGTTCCTTCTCTGTATCAAGAATCTCATTAAACATTTATTAACATCTAACTACATACACTATTATATATTAAATTTAGAATTATTGGTTTGTATTTTACTATTTTATCATCATTTTAATATACAAGTAAGAATAAATTTGAAATTTGTCTTATAACATCAGCTAATTTACATCTATAACAAAAAATAATACATTGCATAATTTATAGATCACTTTTTATTGTTCAAAAATAAAATATTTTAGATCCATAAATACTAAGTACATTATGATCCTGCAGGTAAACACACTCTTTTTCACCACTTACGTGGTGCGTTTATGCCCTTTAATATGCCATGCCCTTTAATATGCCATAGGGTAGTTTTCGTCTTTAAAGAAGCAAAACAATCCCACATCGAAGATATAGGATTGAGCAAGTACATATAAATAAAACCCTACGTGCATGTGGTGCATGAGCTAGTGGGGCCCATGGCGGGTGGAGAGCAGGAGGCATATGAATGAGCTGGTTAGATGGATCCGTAACGGTATCACCGATTCTCAAACCAGATCACCCGATTCTGAATCGCTATCATTTTACAATGTAAAAGTCTCAATTTTAATTAAACCACTAGTTAAGGTCTTGAGGCTATAAGTACATTGAGTCTCAATGTAAATAAATACATTGAGTCTCAATGTAAATACAAATATTCGAAAGAGAGAGAGTTGTTAGTGCATTAACAAATATTCGAAAGAGAGAGATAGAGAGAGTGAGTTGTTAGTGCATTGCAGTAAATGAGGAACATATGAAGTTACCAGAAGCCCAGTATCTCGAGTTATAGAAAGAGTTGTTAGATAGGAAGTTACCAGAAGGCCAGTAGGGAAAAGCAAAGGAGTGTAGAAAGACTCAGCATGCTAGCAAAACTTATCAACCAATGAACAATCACATAACTCTGACTCTTGCTGAAACTCAAGGTTAACAGCCATCTCTTATACATAGAGGATTAGGTACCATTATTACGAAATTTGTTTCCTATATTGCATAGCATCGAGGATCCGGATACTAATTATCGGTATTATTATGTTCTCTATGGAAAGGAATCTCTAACAATCTTGTGTTGTTTTAAAAAAAAATACAAATACTTTCATTAAATCGGTATTTTTTAACCCAAAATAGCAGGTTCAAAATTCCTATTTTGTTTATGGGTACAGGTAATATACTCTTTCAAGGGCATTGTATATATTTATTCCCTTGGTTAGAAGACCTACTTTCGAGGATTTTTTCAATTTGAAATTATGGGCACTATTTAATAATCACTAGATGATTATTCTCAAAAAATAAAAAATAAAAATAAAAAATAAAAATAAAAAAAGAAAAAAAATTGGACTTTTTAACACTCGATCTCACCCTCTAAAAACTGGACGGTCTCTATTACATCTTGATACATTATTTTTTTCAATTACTTAGAAGGTGCAATCAGCAATTTTTCTTATTGAGGTTAATCTATCAGTTGAAGAGGTTATATGCTACAGTTTGGGATCCTTAAATTAATCCTAGTAAAGATTTTACTCGAGGGAGTAAATAGATAGTATCCTAGCCACCACGTTGTGGTTATCGTTCCCATCAATAACACCACCCAACTAACACCTTCAAAAAAGCTAATTCCTAATTTACTAGAAAAGAAAGGGGTAGGAGTCTGTCTTTCCCACTGAATTATCCAAAAAAATAAAAATATTATTTTTAAAAAATTTATTTAATTAGTTTTTTTTTTTTAATTCAAGTCTTATTTTCTTTAGAGCAAATTAATATGGGAAATTATAGAATGAGAAGATTTACTTTTGGTACATAGTGGTCACTTCAATCTTGACTTTTGGATGTGAAATTGGGTCGTTGCAATTATTCAATTGACCAAGCTTAAACTTCAAAAGAAATTTTCTCGAACTTTGTGATATATCCAAGCCATCAAATTTCACATCAGATGGTTTTAAGTAATTGTGACCACTTTATATAAAAGATAAATGATCTCATCATATACAATCCCATTTTGTATTTCTTATTACTTTTGTGAATTCTTTTCTAAGTTCCAAATTCTCTAAAAGAAGGTCGCACTTTTGGTATGAACAATCACGCATATAAAAGCCTTTCTTAAATTTTTCATAATTTTTTTCTCGCTCCTATTTATTCTCCAAAAGATATTCTCTTGTATATAATTATAATTAATAAAAAACATATAAGAGATTTCTAAGACAAATGAACAAAGAAGGAAGTAAAAGCATAATACGTGAATTATCCATGAAAACATTGAAATAAATTCTATAGAATCATAAAAGACTCGGACCGTATTACAAGAACCGATGGTTTAAATTTACATCAGAAAAAAAAATGAATCATAGAATTATCATGGATGAAGTATCTTACAATATCATCTAATTTAAAATATATTATTGATAACTGTAAAAAAAAATAATAACATTACATCACGGATTGTTGATTTTTTAAACACTGGGTGTGATCGAATTAAAAAAATAAGACATTATTTAAAAATAAGAACAAATCTACAATGTCTTATAATATCATCGAATTCAAAAAATCTTATTTACAACAATAAGAAAAAATAATACATTACAAAATTTATAATACAAATAAATTAATAAATAAAATACAAGATTTGGTTATCAATATATAATTATTAATTATAATAAAAATAAAACCCCTATAAGTTTTAATATTATGATATTAAAATATTTCAAAAAACCTTTACCCTAAAAATTGTAAAATAAAGATATCATAATTCAAAGAAAAAAAAAAAAAATTAAAAACCTCTTTCAAACATTCAATATAAATATAAATGATATATTTACAAGTGTATTTTTTTAGAAAATGATGATTAAGTTTCAATCCTTTTCTCTCTCTAGATCCTTTCTATCTAACCAGGTCTTTTACCTGTGACTTTCTCGAACTCCATTCTTTGCCTTTTCCCTCTCTAACTCATTTCCCTCTCCAACTAAAGTGACCATTTAGCTCCAGAAGAAAAACACCAAGTTAAGGACAATTTCAGTTTTTTTCACGGGGAAGTATGCATTTACTTTTTGTACAAAGAGATCACAATCACTTTTGTCCTTTAGATTTTAACGATGGTTGTAGGAATCTTAGTGAATAGACACAAATTTTCGAAAAGAAAGTTTCGAACTTTGTGATTCACTCAAAGCCCTCCAATTTAACATATAATGACTAACAATAGTTGTGATCTCCTTAAAAATAAAGATAAATGATCTCTTTATAAGCTATTTCTTAAGGGAAAAGTATGTATAAGGTTGTAACCCTAAAATGTAGAATCACAGATGCACCTCAAAAATCTGTCGGAAATATTGGTTTAATGTTGAAAAAACCCTCTAATCGATCATCTCGACAATGAGATGTATAAATATTAAAAAAAATAAAAAAATAAAAAAAATTGAGTCTCAAAAATAATGCATCTTGCAACAGATTATCTAGACCGTCCATTTTCAAGATTTTCATATATTTATAGATCTACTTGATTTTAACCATTTTTCAAATTTAAATTTTTTTAATTATGTATGAAAATAGATTTTAAGATAATACTAAGAATTTGTTATAGTAAAATTACAATAAAATTTTAAGATGCGTCTTAATTGAGTTGTTTAAAATTGCAACCTTATAGAAATCGCACCCATTTTTTAATTTAATTATAAATAATTAAGTAAAAAAAGCCTTTTTTTAGTTCTTAAAAACCTAATCTAATTGTCTGTCAAAATAGAGCCGGTCACGAGTCAAACATGGAGGCGGAGTGGGTACAAATCCTCGTTTGATGTCCAAATGGACCTGAAATAACTTAACCCTTAAGTTTCTACCATGTGGGGTCTAATACTAGTTCTACGTTTTGTCACGGTTTTCTCAGTCATTATTTAAAGGAAAATTGTTTGGTGCTTCCAAGCCCGCAACTGTTGCTATGCGCACTCGAAGATCTACATAATAGTCCTCCAAAGAAAAAATAAAAATCAATGGTTCTAATATTTTCTATACAAAATATCATTTTTAATTTTTAAAATTTATTTATTTTTACAGATTAATAATATCCATGATTATATATGGGTGTGGTTTGTATAGAGCCTAGGTTCTAAACAATCAAATTAGAGCCTACCTTCAAATAGTGTGGAGAAATGTGGCTTCAATAATGGAAATCAATGTGATAGCCTTAAAATATATTTTTATGTTTATTTATAAAATTTAAAATTTAAAAAATAGTGTAGATCAACAAATATATGAAAACTTGAAAATCTTGAAAATTGACGGTCCAAAAATGTGTTACAATATACACTATTTCCAACACTTGAAATCCATTTGTTTCACATGTCCATGCTTCTTGATGTCGAAATGATCAATTTGAAGATATTTCGACATCAAAACATCATCTTCTAGTAAAATTTTTGAGATAGGCTCAAATTTGATTGTTTAAAGCATCGACTCTATATAAACTTTTCCCATTTCTACATATGAGTCCGTGGACTCGTAGAAACCGTGTCCTTGTTGAAAGTTTCAGACTCGTGAGTTGGTAGAACGTAACCATTCTCAACATCAGCACCTGTTTCTTGTTGGGCAGAGTTTCGTGAGGTCCCACAAGACCATAAGATACATTTAGTCGGGCATGAAAAACACCTAGGTAGGGGCATCTATATGACTTGAAACTTTTCGGATGGTCTTCGATTCCATTTTCCGAATGAAGTTTCTAAAAATAAAAAATAAAAAATTTGATTTTTAATATATCTTTTATTATTTTTTACATTATGGTCAATATTAAAAATTGTTTTGGTCATTAAAACTCACTTTTAAAATACATTTTTTTACTAATTTTCAACTTCATTTGAATGCGTTTTGTTTTAATCATTATTTATATGCTTATCATATTTTAGTATATTTTTTTTATTCTTTTTTATTTTTTTTAACAATTTTTTGGCCGTCGGGACTTGCCTGGTTAGAACGGTTGATAAGGTCGGTTTACCGGTTAAGTCGGTTAAACCGCTTACGGCCCCATGTCGGGTTAACCGCTCCGGTTCGATTTTGCAAACACTGCTTTGGACAAAGCATCAAGTCTCATGCTGGACCACCAAAATTGTCTAAAATGCACTATTTTCCAAACTTGAAAACTTTTTTTTTCACATCTATACATCTCAATATTGAGATAATCAATTTGAGGGCTTTTCAGCATCGAAACAATCTCTGCTAGTGAATTTTTTAAGTGTACCTTAATTTGATTGTTTAGAGACACAACCTTATATGAACTTTATTTTTTCTTTATTGAAACCCTCCCTCAAAATATAGAGGATATTTATAAAAACCCTATATTTATATTTTTGATATTCACATTTCATGGGAAATATGGATTGCAATGATAAATAAGATCAAAACATTAAAAAATTGGACCAATGGGTAGAAACGGTAAAATTAGTGACCAAATATTCCCCATTGGTTCCGTGAGTCTGTCCATGTGGACCACAAAACAAGAATAAAATAAAAAAGTAAAAGAACAGAAGACAATATTTGAAAATTTATGCTCAAATTGAGTTTTAAATCATGCATTAACTATTTTAGATTGAGGATAATACTCCCCACAACAAAACCCCTAACAAAATTAAGCCAAATATATGTACAATTTTTTTTTCTGAAAATCCTGGTGTTTTCTTAGGAAAAAAACTTGACTAAAAAATTGAAAACTACAAAAATATTGTTTAAATTATGCAACATCATTGTAGATTGAAGCTCAATATAAGGTTTTCTTGAAAGCCATAGGTTATTTTAAATACTGCCAAAATTTTTTATGCTAGCTCTCATCGCATATGGTTTTTTATGGGAAAACTTGTTACATATCTGTTAGAGGGCTACAAATGTGGGCATTGCCCTCTTTGTGTAATAAAATGCCAAGCATCATTGTTTGTAAAGGCTGTCAACTTGGAAAACATCATAAATTACTTTTTTTTAATGCCAATAAATGTACTTTTTGTTTTCTTGAACTCATTCATACTGATTCCTAATGACCATTTGATATTACATCTCTCTCTGGTTCTCGCTATTATATTAGTTTTGTTGATGATTTCATCTGCTTTACATAGATATATTTTCTACAATCCAAATCTGAAGCGCTTCAAGTTTTCCATTCCTTCAAAGAATTCACCGAAAAACATTATCAAGTAAATTAAAGTCCTTTGTAGTGATAATGGTGATGAATTTATTTCTCATGATTTTAGATCCTTCTATCAAACTTATAGTATCAAACAACAGGTCTTTTGTCCACGTAGACCTGCTCAGAATGGTATTGTAGAGCAAAAACACATACACATCAGTGAATTGGGGATGTCTGTAATATTTAATAGTGGGATACCGATGCATTTTTTAAGTGAGAAATTTCATAAAACTGTGTTTGTAATTAATCGATTACCGACCTTTGCCAATCCAAACAATATGTCCCCATATCAAATGCTCACAAGAAAAGTTCCCGATTATTCAATTTTACGTGCTTTTGGTAGCATGCGTTATGTTTATATTGATAAATTTTTAAAGTGAAAACTCTCTACAATGACAGAATAATGTGTGTTTGTTTGGTACAGTGATGAGCATAAAGGATATCGATGTTACTCTCCTGCTAAGAGAAAGACACATGTTTCTTTTTATGTGACCTTTGATGTGGGACAATTATTTAAGGAAGCACAGAAAATTTGTCAGAATGATGACTCGCAGCCTTTACCTTCTTTTATTATACCTCCTACAGGGGACACATTATCGGCTAGATCTCAATCATTGCTACATAATAGTTCTGAGTCCTTGATAGATGTAGTTATTGGCTAAGTACCGAGTGATGGTGGCAATGTTAATCCCTCCATAGAACGTATTTAAAGTACACCAACCTACAATAATCAGCCAGGTCGGTCATCTAGAGATGTTCAACCACGAAGGTTCTTTCCGATATAAGATCGGGCATCCTATGGTGAATACTCCCCTGAACATTATTCCTTTCTCATTGCACTCACTAAACATACATAGCCAAATAACTACAGATAAGATATAAAAAACCCCAAGTGGATTGAAGCTATGAATGAGGAATTACTTGCTCTTCATCAAAATCACACTTGGGATCTTGTACCTAGACCAAAACATAAGAATGTTGTTCTATGTAAGTGGGTTTATAAGATCAAGTACAAGGTTGATGGCACTATTGAAAGATACAAAGCGAGATTGGTGGCTAAAGGTTATAATCAAAAGTATAAGTTACACTATGAAGAAACGTTTAGTTCTGTTGTGAAGATTGAGACTGTAACACTAGCATTAGCAATAGCTAATCTCTGTGGTTGGAGATTACATCAATTAGATGTCAAAAATGCATTTTTGCATGATGATCTCCAAGACAAGGTCTACATGGAGCAACCACTAGGGTATGGAGAATCCAAGGAGTCTGATCTTGTGTGTAGTTTAAGGAGGGCAATATATGGCTTCAAACAAACCCTGCGAGCTTGGTTTGAAAGCTTCTGCGAAGCCCTTCTTACATGGGGTTATTCTCGAAGTGTTGTAGACAAAAGGATTCTCCTATATGTGAATGGTACCATGGGTGTTAGTATTTTCTTTCCTATTTGTGGAAGACAGGTTAACCTAATCGTCTATTCTGATGCAGATTGGGCTGGATATCTCGATACAAGAAGATCGGTGTTTTGATTTTGTATTTTCTTTGCAGGATCTCTAGTGTTTTGGAGTAGTAAAAAGCAAATGATTGTTTCACGCTCAATTTCAGAAGCAGAATCCCGAACAATGTCTTCTACAGCTACTAAAATCACTTGGTATCGCCACTTTCTGTCAGAATTGGGGATAAAAATTCATCATGCAATTCTACGTTGTAATAACCAAAATGCAATTAAGCATGCCTTTAATCTAGTTCTTCATGCATGGACCAAGCACATTGAACTGGACTATCATTTTATTCTAAAAAAGGTTGAAAGTGAAGAGATTACTCCTGATTATGTTTCAAGTATAAAACAACTTGCTAATATTTTTACAAAAGGTCTTCCTACTTCACAACATCTTCGATAACAAACAAGTTGTCAATGTTTCACATTGATAATAGTATGATGGGGAATAATAAGAATGATGATAATGATCTAGAGAATGATATATCTAATGAATGATAAATGATAAAAAAAGATACGATCATGATAAGGATTAACATAATATATTGTAATATATTTCTTATATGTGCAAATTTGTTGTTGTAATCACATCTTTGATTGAGCAAATCAATGATGAATATACAATAATTACAAATAGAACTCACATCCCTCTTTATGGGTGTAGAGAATTTTACAGAAATATTGCTCTCTAAATGTCTTCAAGCTTTTGATATCTTGATTTCATCAAAAATATATTTTTGATCCAATTCTTTAATCTTTTAAAACTATTATACATCAAGGAGAGATGAACACTAAGCGACATATTCAAAAGGATTAATTGAATAAGCAAGAGAGAAAATGATTAAGTGAGTCCGCATCATACTATGATTTGATCTCTGATTTCCTCTCTTTTCTCATTATCATTACAATTACATTCAGTATTTACAATTACATTGATTATTAAGAATAAGAAATCATTCTATCATTAATTATTGAAATCTATTCATTCTAATATTCTCTTTTTTCATTATCATTACAATTACATTCATTATTTACAATTACATTGATTATTAAGAATAAGATTTCATTCTATCATTAATTAATGAAATCTATTCATTCTAATATTCTATCATTCTAATCTAATTATTTATATATATATATATATATATAGAGGAAAAGTCTTCCCAATGCCTATAGGCGAAAATGAACAATGATTTTGCCTAAGCTCATCACCGTCCAACTTCCATCGCACGGTCATGATTGTCCGGTAGTGTTTCAATTTTTATTTTTTTTATAAATCTGAATTATTTGAAATTTGGAGCGTGTGTGCATTTTAGTGAGCCGCACCTAATAAAAATATAAAACAAATATTTCGCAGAGTACAAATTCATCAAAGCACCCCTATAATATTTCAGGGGTAGTTTGGTCAATTTATATTTTACGAAGTATTGTTTGTATATTTTTATTAGATTATCCTATTTTTTATCAACACATGTTCCAAATTTTAGATCAATTCGATATGTAGAAAAAAATAAAAAATAAAACACTACCAGACTAATGTGACCGTACGATGAAGTTTGGATAGTGATGAGGGTAGGCGAAATCACTGTTCATTTTAGCCTATAGGCGTTGGGAAGAGTTTTCCACACACACACATATATATATATATATATATAGGAAAAAGATAGGATCAGCCCACTAGCTCATATGAACATATGAGCCCAATGGTTCAGGGCCGATCTGACAATCATGGATGTCCAGTAGTGATTGAACTTTATTTATTTATTTCCTTTTTACAGATCCAAATCACTTAAAATTTTAGAAAAAAAAAAAACTAAAATTCAAACACTATCTGACATCTGTGGGGAAAAGATGGGATAAGCCCACTAGCTCATATGAACATATGAGCCCAATGGTTCAGGGCCGATCTGACGATCATGGATGTCCAGTAGTGATTGAACTTAATTTATTTATCTCTTTTTTACAGATCCAAATCACTTGAAATTTTAGAAAAAAAAAACTAAAATTCAAACACTATCTGACATCCGTGATCGTCAGATCGGCCCAGATTCCATCTGGGACGTTGGGCTCATATGTTCATATGAGCTAGTGGGCTAGCCTCATCTTTTCCTATATATATATATATATATCAATTTTGTAAAGCTTTAAAAAAGGGTAAATTGGCTACTTACGAGCCACACTTGGATCGATCCCCCACCAATTTTGGACCCTCAATAAGACGAATTTTTAGAGATAGATATGAGTTTTTTGGAACCCTTGATAAGATATTATATGGACAATTTATAATTTCAATTAGGAATGAGATGATGGGTACCTCTAATATTGGATTCTGGCACATTTAGACAAGCTTAATTTAAAGTGGACAATAAGGTTAAAAAAAAAAAGCAAAACAAATAAAATCTAGAATTGCAATACGATCTATTTCATAAAATTTCATTTTTTAGTAGGGTTGTTGCCCTTCATTTCAATGGGGACAAGTCTCATTGCTTGAAATTTATCCGTGATTAGGTGCCTCGATCTCGCCCTCTGAATCCAGATGATCTGGAGGCACACGTCTCGGGTTTCTGGGGAACCCAGAACTTGAGATCGCTCTCTTGGAAACCTTGCTCCGGAGCAAGGGTAGGTGTACCAACCAATGAGAGAGGAATTTAAGGTGGGTTGGGAACTTACTCGAGCTGGCTCATGTGGGCGCCCTCTTAGATCACGAAGAAAGCCCCCCAGTCCTACAACTGGTTCGAAATCGTCTCCCTTGGCCTGTATTCTCTTGTTTTTGCAATCACACACATATGGTTAATTTTACAAGACAAGTGGGCCAAAGGACCCCACCTTGTCTTTGGGTGAATGTACACAAGGAGTGCACATTCAAAAGAGAAAAGAGAAGAAATGATTAGATGAGTGTTGGGAGAAGGAAGAAGAGAAAAGAAGAAGAAAAGAAAGATACATTTGATCGGGTGACTAGCTTAGCACAGTGCCTAGATTGGTATGATGATTGACCTGACATGGTAGCAAGACAGGCACGGTAACGAGACTGGCACTGCAGCAGTACTACTCGACGATAGAACACCAACACCAACATCAACCAGCCCGACACAATAACAAGTTCGACGTGGCAGCAAGACGAGCACGGTAACTTAGGCCGGCACAACGATAGTACTGCTCGATGACGAGACTACCGTGACAGTGCTAGACGTGTCCTTAGGTCAAATGAGAGAGGAAAAAGAAGAAGACAGAGGGAGATAAAGAATAAGAAAAGCAGAGAGAGAAAGAGAGAGAAGAAGAGAGATATAAGAGAAAAGAGAAGGAAAGCAGAAGAAAGGCGAGAGATGAAGAGAAAAAGGAAAGAGAAGAGAAGAGAGGGAAAGGAAAGAGAAGAGAAGAAAGAGAAAGGAGAGAGAACAGAAGAGAGAGAAGAAAAGAAAAGAGAGAAAGAAAAGAAAGAAAGAAGAGAGAGAAAACATGGACGGCGATGGAATTCTGCTGTCCATGACAGAGAAAGAACATGGATGATGATCGACTTTCGCTGTCGATGATAGAAAGAGAGAGAGACAGGAATGAAAAAGGAATATCATGCGCGGTGATGATCATCGCCGTGCACCACATGGGAAAGGGGGAATTTGGATAGAGGCCCGGCCCGCCACTCGGGTTAAGGCCCGACTCACTGCGCATATTTTCAGAAGATAAAGAAAAACTAAGAACGTCATCCTCGGCAATGAGCATCGTGCATGACTGGAAAGGAGAGAGAAAAGGAATGTCAAGGTGAGGGAAAGAAAGACAGAGAGAGAGAGAGTTTTAGGAAAGATAAAAAAGAAAAAGAAAGTAGAGAGAGAAGGAAGGTGAACAATGAGACATGAAAAAGAAAGAAAGAAGAAATAGAAAAGGAAAGTGAAGAAAGAGATTAGGAAAGAGTCAGAGGAGAAAGAAAGAAAGAGTGATAAAGAGATTAAGAAAAAGAGAAGAAGAATAGGGAAAGAAGAGAGAAAGAAACACGCATGGCGTTGCCACCACCGTGTGTGTCAGAGAGAGAAGAAAATAGAAAGAGAGATTCGTGCATGGTGTTGCCATCACCGTGCATGTTAGAGGAAAGAAAGAAACATGCACAACATTGCCACCACCATGTGTGTCAGAGAGAGGAGAAAACAAAAAGAGAGATTCGTACACGGAGTTACAATCGTCGTGCATGTTCAGAGAGGAAGACAAAGAGAAAGACAGAGCAGAGACAGAAGGGAGAATAACGGGATTCGTGCACGGCATTGCTATCGCCGTGCATGTTCCGACAAAGAGAGACAACGAGAAAGATAAAGCATAGAGAGAAGGGAGAAGAAAGGAGAAGAAGAGAGCAAGACACACGCACGGCGTTGCCACTGTCATGTGTGTTAGAGAGAGAAGAAAGTAGGGAGAGAGATTCATGCACGGCATTGCCATCGCCATGCATGTTCAGATAGAGAGAGACATAGAGAAGGATAGAGCAGAGAGAGAATAAAGAAAGAAGGAGAAGAGGAAGAAGAAGAAAAGAGAGAAGAAAACGCACACCGCGTTGTCATCGCCGTGTATGTGAGATAGAGAAAAATAAGAATAGAGAGAGAGAGGTTCATGCATGGCGGTGCTATCACCATGCACATTTAGTCAGAGAGAAACATAGAGAAAGATCAACAAGAAGAAGAAAGAGAGAGAGAATGGGACACACACAGCGTTGTCATCGCCATGTGGGTTAGAGAAAGAGAAGGCAAAAGATGACATGCAATGCTCTGCCATAGCCGTGCGTGTCTAGAGAGAAGAAGAGAGTGAAGCCGAGAAAAAAAGAAGAAAGAAAAGAGAGAGAACGCAAGAGAGAAAAAAAGGAGGAAAGAAGAAGATAGAGACGAGTGGTGAGAGAAAGAGAGAGAGACGAGAGGAGGAGAGAGAAAATTACCTTATTGAAAGATACCAACCCATTTCTTCTCTCTCTCCTCTCTCTCTCTCCAAGATGCACCCCTGAATTCAAAGAAGAAAACCTAACTTTATTGATCATTTGAAAGTCTGAAGGGTCACCAGGGAAGAGCTAGGGAAGCCTTTTACAATTAGGTTTAGCATGTATTTATAAAATTGGGCCCAAACATGAGTGGATGCCCAAAAATATCTCAATTGATGATAATTACAATTATTTTGAAGTAAAATAAATTCTAAAAGTGGTGTAAAATGATCGATTTGTCTCTGCCTCACAATTCATGGAATTCCAATACAGTCTCTGCTACGGCCCTAGAACGTACGTGAACTTCTGTGGATGATCCAGGATTGCTCTGGTGCTCGTTTTTCAAAAAGATGACTATTTTCTTGTAGTG
The DNA here is from genome assembly GCF_000471905.2 of Amborella trichopoda. Next base: position 4,315,749 of record NW_006499827.1, read on the forward strand.
CTCGGCATGGCGATCGATTTGATACCAATTTCGAGCCATGCATCATGTTTTTAAGCCACGATCATGCGACTTAAAATTTGGATGGATATTGAAAACTTTGGATCGATAGTGCGCTCGTTCCTTGATGTTCCTTCATAATTTCTTCACTGGATCACACTATGCATACCATGAGGATCGTGTGGCAATAAATGAAGCTCGATTTCGTGCTTGGACGAAGATTTCGCAACTTTTGAGTTTTGATTGGAATCCGAAATTTTGGTGCCGAAATTAACAGTCACTTTATTGGCTTTGTGATCGAAATTTGACCGTTCATCATGTACAGGGTTCTAAACAGAACTAGCCCTAGACCTTACGCACACAATGGAACTAGTCTCACGTCAATCTGACCTACGAGAGCCGTGATTTTTCCACTCGAGCGACGCGTGTCGCTGCTCATTTTCCTGCAACTTTCTTCATAGATAAGCAATTTCTCTCTAGCTTTTCTCCTTGTTCGAGCATCATCACGGGGCATGCCACATCTCAAAATGCTCGTCTTGATGAGACGAACATGATCACAAATTGAGCACGATCTGACTTGGGACGAATGAGATATGGCATCTGAAAGTCACTGCCCGAGACTGTAAAAATAGCCACATTTAATGGTGATTTGGGGCAGGGAGAGCGCATGGGAATAGTGTGTGGCCTACCCCTTTTTGGTCTTTTACCCATAACTTTGTCCTGGAGTGCCCGATTAAGCTGAAACTTTACCCATAAGGTGTTCCGGATCCAATGGCGGTCGTCCCATAGCAATTTGATGTACCAAAAATAAAGCTCTAGTTACGAAGTCCATTTCAGGGTGCAAGAGAGTAATTTTTTAGAAATTGTTTATTTGTCTGCACTGCCTTAGACATATAGGATTGCAACGAAACTTGGCTGGTGCCCTTTTGAAGTGCTTGAGAATATTCTGACTTGTTATGGGGTAATTCCTAGACTATCGAGAATTCCATTGTATGTCAACGTCTTCCTCTTTATCCAGCATCTTGGACAATGGTGCCAAAAAATGTCTTCAAACAGCTTGCCCCGTCGAATGTTGTGCTTAGGGAGAAGCGAGAAGGACAACATTCAAAAAAATTCCTTCGGCTTTATTTCTTTTTCCTTCCTAACCAAAGGACCACGTGAACGCCGAGGACATCGATGTAATGTTGTAACTAGGATGCTCAGACGTTTGGATGCAATATACAGGTCTATCTGTGGAGACTTTAGGGGGAGAAGAGACTTTTCTGATAGATCCTGTCGAAGTCCTCACCCTCAAGGGACTAATTGTGATTCTGACAGCTGAGGATTTTGTATGGACCTCGTTGATCAGAATGAAGCTCGTCTGGCGGTTGAGTGCCATGCTGAAGGGCATTTTTCCCATTTTGGTTTGGTTTGGTTTTGTTTATTTTGTTTTTGGTGGTTTGCTAAAGGGCCTTTGGTTGGTGACCATCTGCGTGGTGCACCAGATTGTACTCGACGGGTAGGGTACCTCAATTTATCGAGGTGACCAGCTGGGGGTGTAACCCCTGCCTACTGCATGTAGTTTTGTTTGCATAACTGGTCCAAGTTCTGGTTGACTTTGGTCTTTTTGGAGCATCTCTTGGAGTGTGTTTGTGACCTCGTGGGAATAGTACTCTTCCTCATGAAACTTGTCTTACCTTCTTAGCGAGTCTTCTGTCTTTCGAGTCCTTTTTTGAAATGGACTCAAGCTGTCGGAATCTTGTTTGATGCTCGTAGTTTTGGGTCTTGGTATAATGACACCAAGGATTTTTATTTTGAATGTAGGTTGAAGCCGCTTATTGAGGTGAGTGTTGCATCAACCTGTTATTGGTCCAAGCGTCCTTTGCAAATTTTCACTTGGACTTCGAAAGCGGCGCCGTAGAGAAAGTTTTCACCAACTTCTTTTTAAGAGAGCTTTTTTACCCATGACCTTTCGTCCATTTCCACCCTTATTTTTTCATTTTTACTCACGGTGCCTGTTTGGGTTTTCACCTTGCCTGGGTTTTTATTCACGGAACACTATTACTCATAGTTTTGTGATCATGTCCGTCCGTCATTTACTCATGGCGTTCCCTTGTTTAGGTATACACCATGCCCGTTTTTTTTGTGAATGCCTGTTTAAGGTCATGCCTTCAGGACTTGTGTGAAGCCTTTAAACGTCATGCAGCCAGGACGTGTACTACAGTTTAAGGTCATAAAGCTATATCATAGTAGAGTTAGTAGAGATAGATGGCAGTCTGTTGAGGCCATGGAGTGAGTATGGTAGTGGTCTTGACTTACTTTGGGGAGTTGGCACGAGGCTACCTATGAAGGATGGATGATGTATGAATGGAAGGTGGAAAGTGGTGACCCACTAGCTGACGACGAGTATGGATGGTAGGATGGTTCGTCGTTTTGTGAACTCGGGTGAGACTCACTGGGGAATGATGAATGGTAATGAAGGAATTCACTGGGGAGTTGATGAAGGTGATGTACGCACACAGACGGGTCGGTTTGGGAAGACATGAGTGAAAATGCACGTAAAGGGCATGTTCGCGTGTGTGGGGGTGAGTATAAGGTCATGCCTCTGAGACCAGTGCAAAGTAGTTTAACATCATGCTGTCAGGACGTGCACTATGGTTTAAGGTCATGTTGCTTGGACTGTGGTTATGCAGTTTAGTGTCATACAACTATGACCATGCAGTTTAAGGTCGTGCAACTAGACCTCTGTTACAGTATAAGGTCATATAGTTTGGACCATGGTGCAAAGCCTTTTAACGTCATGTTGCCAAGACGTGCACTCCAGTTTAGGGTCATACAGTTGGATCGTGGCTACGCATTTTAAGGTCATGGAGCATGAACCGTACAGTTTATGGTCGTGCAACTAGACCTCCGCTATAGTTTAAGGTCATATAGTTTGGACCATGTTGTTTAAGGTCGTGCATCTGGACCAAGGTTGTGCATTTTAAGGTCATGCAGCTCAAACCAAGACTGTGCAGTTTAAGGTCATGCTGCTCAGACTATGGTGTGGGTCGCCCAATAGGTGAAGCTTTGTAGGGTATAGGTCTGTGGATTGTTATCTGACTCCTTAGGGATAGAATGATTAAGTCCATCAAGGATTTAGATAGAGAAGCCGAGTATGATTCCCTAAGGTGAAGGATGGAATTCCATGGGGAATAGGTTCATGGAAGGTAACCCGACTCCTGGGGATAAGATAGCTTGGTGCGAGACTAACCCATAGAGGATTAAAGGGGTAAACATGACCTTAACTCCGCTAGGGATCAATGGGCTGTAGTACGGGTGTGGTTCCTATTGGGGATGAGGGACAGTGGATTTCTCCTGACTCCATTGAGGATGACCAGTCATGGTCTAGGTCGAACGACTTGGATTCAACTCCACTGGGGATGACAGAGGCTACGGCTTTGATACAACTCCACTAAGGATAGTGGTAGAATACTCACTGTGATGATCAAGTTTAGACATGTGTGGCGCTAGCCACAAACAGCAGCAACATACGCAACGATAGTCATTGCCACACATAGCGCTAGCACGAGCGGCCTGACATGCATGGGAGTGGCCACAAGCAGCAGTAGTACTGGCGCGCGCAGCGTTGGTTGCACGCAGTGTTCGTCACGCTCGACAATACGGAACACATCTGTCTTTTAGTCTGAGTTCAGGCCTCGAGCTTAGGCCCGATCCGGTCCTTCTGAAGGTCAATGCTCGACGTTGCACAGGCAGTAGTAAGCCTCTATTCGAGCCTCGGGTCTGAACCCGACCTGATTCATCCCATCTGAAAGTTGGTGCTTGGCATTGCGTGGTCGGCAGTAGGCCTCTGTTCGGGCCTCGAGTCTAAGCCTGACCCAGTCCGGCTCATCGCCGATTGGCCTTCAAGGACCTGTCAGGTATTCTTGTTTTGTGAGGGGTACATTGGTGAAGCTTTTCCTATATAAGGGGATTAACCCCATTTTTCACTGTTTTATCTCAAGTAAAACAGTAACCGTGAGAGAGAGGAAAGGACTTCAAGTGAGAACTACGGTGTCAGCGAAGTACTCAGGTGAGGGTTTGCAAGCAATCTGGTGAGCAGAAGAAGTTTACGACTGTGAGGCGAGAGCACCGGAAGGGAAGACAGAGATAGTCGCAGTGGTTGTCGTCGCTGGAATTGAGGAACAGGCAGGTTTTTGAGGCAAACTGAGGTTCCTACAGTAATTCTTGAGATACCGGAGAGGTGGGAAAGAGGAAAGTGAGGGTCGCCGGGGCATTCCGTGGATTTCCGATTGTTTCCTGATGGCATTCCGTCACCAGGGAGTAGTGGAAGAGTAGCAGCGGTGAGCAGAAGTGTTTTCCGGCGTCGGGAAGTAGTGGAGCAGGTGTCATAGTTGGTTTCCAGCGAGCGGGAAAACGGTTTTCTGGTGGGCAACCGAAGGTCGCAGGGAAAGTAAACAGCCGCAAGTAGCCAAACAGTTGCGGGGAGACGAAAGGCTGCCACGGATTCAAATCGTCGTAGGAAAACGAGGAGTCCGGGAAAAGTGCACAATTGTTGGGGAGACGAAGGGTCGTGGGAAGGTGAAAGGTCACCGTCAGGAGCGAACACGTGCGACGACAGTGAACACAGCCGGCGTTACACCCTTTGTCCAACACAGTCAGTGTTACCCCTCTTAGTCACAGTCGGCATTAGTCGTCAAGAAGCGCAACCGGCGCTGGGCTTTAGAGACACAAGCGGCGCTAGCCTCACGTGGCGCTTATCAGTGCCTCAGTCGCGCATGGCCAACGACATGATGCATACGGCGTTTATCACGTGCGGCGGTGGCTGTTCACTTGACAATCCTTTCATGAATGGCAGTAAGTTGCTTTTGACTGTGGTTATGCTTGGTGAATAGTTACGCGCGGCTATTGTCATACACAACAATGACTTGGGTAAGCAAAGGGTATTGCTTGCCGTGTTTATGATGCCTGTTGGAAGCTAAGTCCTCCAGCACAACAGTAAAGTCCATGTTGTTTTGTGGAAGGGGCGTCACTGTGAACAGGGTAGGCTCTCCATCATAGGCCAGTTCCTTGTCAGAGAAGTCAGCTTCGTATGTCTAGTATACCCCATCAAAGCGCTTCCACCTTCTCCTATTGTGAGAGCCACTTTTGGCCTGTAACCGTCCTCTTCTCCTCAGATGCAAGAGCAACGCTTCTGACATGAGAGCAATTTTTTGCTTGAAACCGTCCTCTCCTCATATGCAAGAGCAATGCTTTCCTCAGATGCAAGAGCGACGCTTGGGGTCAACCGTCTTCTTTTCCTTATATGCAAGTGTGACATTCCTATACTGCAGCTGAACTTTATTGATCAATTGAAAGTCTGAAGGGGAATCAGGGAAGAACCAGAGAAGCCCTTTATAATTAAGTTTCGCATGTATTTATAAAATTAAGCCCAAACATGGGTGGATGTCGAAAGCCTGTCTCAATTGATGATAATTACAATTATTTTGAATTAAAATAAATTCTAAAAATAGTGCAAAATGATTGTTTTACCCCTGCCTCACAATTCATGGAATTTCAATACAGTCCCTGCTGCTGCCCCAAAACATACATGATCTTCCGTAGATGATCTAGGATTGCTCTGGCTCTCATTTGTCAAAAAGATGATTGTTTTCTAGTAGGGCTCGGCAAGGCGATCTATTTGATACCATCTTCGAGCCGTGGATCATGTTTTTAAGCCACGATCATGCGACTTGAAATTTGGATGGATCTTGAAAACTTCGGATCGATAGTGCGCTCGTTTCTTAATGTTTCATCGTGATTTCTTAACTGGATGACACTAAGCATGCCGTCACGATCATGTGGCAACAAATACAGCTCGATTTTGTGCCCGGACGAAGATTTCGCAACTTTTGAGTTTTGACCGGAATCTGAAATTTCGGCACCGAAATTTACAGTCACTTTATTGGCTTTGTGTGTGAAATCCGACCATTCATCATATACAGAGTTCGGACAAGAGATAGCGCTAGACCTTACGCACACGATGGAACTGGTCTCACATCAATCTAACTGCGAGCGCCGTGATTTGGCCGCTGGAGCGAGGCGTGTTGCTGTTGATTTTTCTACAACTTTCTTCAATGATTAGTAACTTCTATCTAGCTTTTCTCCTTGTTTGGGCGTTGTCACGGGGCGTGCCATATATCGAAACGCTTAACTTGATGAGACGAACATGCTTACAAAATTTGAACGTGATCCGACTCACGACGAATGAGATATGGATACTGCCCGAGACTGTAAAAACAACCACCTTTAATGGTGATTTGGAGCAAAGACGGTGCACGGGAATAGTGGGCGGCCGACCCCTTTTTGGTCTTTTACCCATAACTTATCCTGGAGTGCTCGATTAAGCCGAAACTTGAGGGTCGGATTCAATGGCGGTGATCCCATAGCAATTTGATGCTCCAAAAATAGAGCTCTAGTTACGAAGTTCGTTTCAGGGTGCTAGAGACTGATTTTTCTGAAATTGTTTCTGTGTCTGCAATTCCTTAGACATGTCAGATTGCAACGAAACTTGGCAGGTGGCCTTTTGAAGTACTTGAGAAAATTCTTAGTCGTTCTGGAAAAATTCTGAGACTGTCGAGAATTCCACTGTATGTTAAGGCTATATTGACCGGCGTCCTCTTTATTACGAATCAAGGACCAAGGAGCTGAAAAATGTCTTCAAACAATCCGCTTTTTGGCGCCATTGAAAAACATTCACATATTTTCGAGTATTTCAAGACTCGACCTGATTGGCAAGGTAACTCAACCTCGGCTTCGCCGAGGCGATTTCTAATCTACTTTCTACATTTTTAAGTCTACTTCCGAGCTATTTGAACTCCAATAGACAATTGAGCTGGTGCATAATTAATAAATTTCATTTTTTTTTCCAAATAACTTGATAGAGCAAAATGGTGGACCATGATTCGTGTAGTTGATCTCAATTAGTTGAAAAAAAACTCTAATGATGATGACAATAATTTTTATTTCAAATAACAAATAAAATTGGGCTAAAATTTAGAGTGTGGCCCCACGTGGGTGCACTTGAAACAAATATAATTCAAAATTAGAAAATGGTGAACTTACTTGCGCAGCATAGATATTTGTTATTTAAAATTTTTCTAATATTTTAGGTGTGAAACGGTGACGAATACACATTCCCAAAATTTCAAATCTCTCATATAAAGAAAGTAATTAAAATTCAAATAATAACATACATTATCAATTCTTTGATGAAGATCAATCTGCCAGGAGGTGGACCAAAGTTATTAAATAAAATAGCTTTCGCATGTTTTTCACAAAATTATGCAATGAACTATCTTTACTTACCCCTTATAATGTTAAACCATGAATACTATGCTTTAGATTTGAACCTATATGGCATGAGCACAATTTTCTTCTTCTTCTCCTTCTTCTTCTTCTTCTTATTGTTTTCTGGTGTTTTTTCAAAGAACCCCTATGTCCTGTCGGCGAACCCATCTGAATCGAGCACTGGGTCAGCGATAAGTGCTGCAACAAATCTAGCAACTGTAACTTTAGGCACCGAAACTGATGGCTCCATCATTACTCCATCAAGTGCTAACAGCATAGTTGGGATCGAGCCCACTCTTGGCCTCACTAGTAGAGCTGGAGTTATTCTTATATCTCCTCGACAAGACACTGTTGGGTAAGCTTTCTGTACATAAATATGAGAAGCAATTATAAAGCACAAACCCCCAATATTCCTTAAAGGACAGCATGCTTCACTCACTGTGAAAGTATATATACAGAATAGGATCATCACCACCGTTTTCTTCAATGATAGGTGGAGTAATATTGATCTTTTATTTTCTTTTTAGGAAGTAGTTCTTATTTATATTGGTCTTTCTATTTGAACAATAATCGTGAAATTATGGCGGAACAGTTTGCGATTCTATGTCATACCCACCATACAAAGTGCGTATGGCATAGTTTCCTTTTCATCAGTTATGTGTGCTATTGCAAGAACAACATAGGATTGATTACCTCCTTCCTATCCACTCAGTATATTCAGATTCAATAGTTGTTATTTAGAATGCTACATACTGACTTTGAACAATTTCGTATACAGTTTGGATTAACATGTAGAAAATGGCAGGCCAATTTGCCGGACTGTATTGGATGCAGTGTTTGTTTTGGATGAAATTGTTGGTTTTGATCAAAGGGACAAGAAAGCTACAATAGCAGCATCCAAGTTCATACCTGCTGGGGGTTACAAGCAATTTCTCAACGCAGAGGGTCTTAGAGGGAAAAGAATGGGGATTCTAAGAGAGCCTTTCTTCAATTTCTCAGGGACATCTGTGTTAGCATAGACATTCGAAACCCATTTTAAAACATTAAGGTACTAATTAGAGAAGCCACTTGAAATTTATTATGATGTATTATGATCATTGAAACACAGAGAAAGGGTTTGAAGAGAAACTGAATATTCCAAAACTTGAGTATCAGTTTTGATATCGTTCAGAAGAAAAAATATCATGTAAGCCAACATCGTTATACTGTCATATAAGTCACTTTCAAACCTAGGGATCCGTTAGGCTCAAATTTTGCACACACGTAGGCCTCATCTGAAAGATCAAAATTTATCAAAAAAAAAAATAATCAACTATATAAATTTGCATACAAAATAGAAGACTATGAGGCTCCCATTTGGTGTATAAGAAATCTAGGACTTCATCAACTAAAAACAATTTTTTTAAAAATTGTTTATTTTTCATATCCAAGTTGTATTCAAAATTTGAACCAGAAAAGATCCCTTTGGCTATGTTTTGGAGCTCAGCCTATCCTATAGCTATAAGCCGGTTGGGGTGTAAAAGTTATTCCCTCTAACTAAATTTTCATAAGGATGTATTTTTCCTTGTTATCCTAACACTGCACTTATTTTAATTTGATTTTTGTCTTCTTTAAAATAAAACTCATCTAAAAGATGAATATGTATTGAAAATACCACTTATAAGTAAAATATGAGTGGCAGATAGTATGAGAAAAACTAGATTGTAAAAACTCAAAATTCAAACACCATTGAAAGCTAAAGTTCCATTTTTCTTCTATTTTTACTTGTCTCCTTTAAATTTCTTCTATCTTATGTTCTGTTAAAAAATATTCCTAATAATTTTCAAATTATTATGGGGAATTATCAAATTTTGACAATATGCTATGGAATAACCGCATCAGAAAATTCTCAAATAGATTTATGATATGCTTTTGGTTGTGTCGCAGGCAAAAGGGAGCCATTCTGGTAGATAAGATAGAAATATCAAATATTAATGTCATTTTGGATGTTCGAGAGAGCGGAGAAGGGTTGGCATAGCTCTATGAGTTCAAAAAGTCATTGACTGCTTACTTGTCTGAGCAACTGGTTTCTCCTGTTAGGACATTGGCAGATGTGATTGCTTTCAAAATAAAGCATTCAAAAGAGGTATCTCTTGCCCTCTCCCCCATCCCCTTCCCCTTCTCTACTTTAATTATAGAACTTGATGATGTTCTATCCTCATTTAATCTCTTTTGAATGTTAGCCCTGGATCAAATTGACTTCTACTTTTATTTTAACATACTAGGGTGTTCAGTCTTTTCTTTTAGCAGGCCGAAATCTATCAAACGGGTAAATGATTCCCTACCCATTTTCATTAATTCAAAAAGAAGAAGAAAAATTAGAAGTATATTAGATCACTCTTTGATGGATAGTAATTGTTGCATCCAAAAAGACCCCAACAAGAGCCGTTTTGGTAGTATTTTGGTATATCAGGGTGTCGGGATAAGGCTCTGATGAAGATGATGATATTACATCAGAGTGTTCACTCTTCTTCAATACATGTTCCATTTTTAGATCCTCCTTGTGTGAAGGATGCCTCAAATTACCAAAAATAAATATCACAACTAATATTTTACTTTTGTTCATGATTTGCAATAGACATGAATACACCTTTTCAGTTGGTTCAAACCCGAGCTTAAGCATGATCTAGCAGGAGTAATTCAATCCAAAAATAACTCTAAATTGTTGAGGACAATGTTAACCAAACTAGTGCGATAGTATATTCCTTCATCTGACTTAAACCTCCAAAGTGGATGGTTGGCTTGTTACAAAACTATGTAAGTACACTATAATGGGTCAAAAAGTAATAGCGCAGGTTACATCCCTTGAACATACAATTGAAATTCCCAGTTAGGGGGAAAACATGAAATATGTTGGTTTGTTTTTTTGGAAATATGGAATAATATATTCTATTAAGAGAGATGATTTTGTATTATATCTATTATTTTCATGTTCCTTTTAGCACTAGTCAAAAAAATAAAAAAACGGGGGAGTGAGGACTTCTATGTAAATACTGAATATTTTGGAAGCAGACCATAATTAACTCAACAAATAATGAGATGGACATAAATTTCCCTGAAAAAATAAAAAATTTATAAAAATCCAAAAATATAATAATTTATTTGTAATATGTTTCTTTATGTTTTTATCATTTTTGTAAAATATTGAATTGTTTTGACCGTGAATACTTATGTTTACATTTTCCCTTCTTTTTAGATTATATCTAAAATAACCCCGATCACAAAATTTATTCTTTTAAAATCCATTTTTTTTTTTTACTACTTTTTAAACCTCATTTCGATGTGTTTTCTTTAATTTTACTTCAAACATGTTTTAGAACTTTTTTGGATATTTTGGGATTCGTTTGTATTGATTTATTTTTAACACGTTTTGCCCTGGCCAGACCCTGGCCAACTTGGGCCAAGTAACTTGGAATTCAACCGAGTTAACCTGGGCTCGACCCATGGCCGACTTCCATCCCCAAGTCGTGGTTTTCCAACACTGATCCTGATAAATAGTTATTTCGCACAGGAGAAGCTGAAAGAGTATGGACAAGACATTTTCATACTGGCTGAGAGCTAAAACAAGTCAAACAGTAGCCAAGTGAAAAGGGCCATATCAAATCTCAAAGAGTTATCAAGAAATGGTATTGAGAAGGTGATGAGGGAGAAGAAATTAGATGCTATTCTGGCTCCTGCTAATAGTCCAGTCTATACCATATTAGCAATTGGAGGTTATCCTGGGATCACTGTGCCTGCTAGCTATGACGAGGAAGGTGTGCCATTTGGGATTTGTATTGGTGGACTCAGGGGCTCAGAGCCCAAGTTGATTGAGATCGCCTATTCTTTTGAGCAAGCAACACACGTTAGAAGGCCTCCAACCTTCAAGTCTTGATGCAAATGGTTGTGTTTTGCACTTAATAGTACGACCCACTTTTATTTGATGATAAATACAATGCATCCTGATGATTGGTATTAATGCATCTAAATTGGTCACCTGTCTGAATATTAATTATGCGGCTGATGATTGGTATTAATGCATCTAAATTGGCCACCTGTCTGAATATTAATTATGTGGGTTTTATTTTTTTCCTTTGTTTTTGGAGTAGTTCAGTGTTAGGAATAGAACCTGGAATGTATAGCATTGCTTGATATCAACTAATAACCACTCAAGCCCAAGCCTATTCCTATTGTGCTTTTAATGTTCGAATACGCACAAGAAAATGAGTTCAAGGGATATTTTGCTTCTTTTCTATCTATAAAATTTATGATACGAAAACCATACTAAGAGACCATTTACTTTTAGTACAAGGAAGTCATAATCGCTCTTATCCGTCAGATTTCAAGTCGGATAGTTGTAAAGTGTTGTTGATTAAACTTCGAGTTATAAATAAAAAATAAAAATTTCTCAAACTTTGTGAGACACCCCAAAATATCCAATTTGACATGTAATAGCCAGTAGCATTATTGACGTCCTTGTACCAAAGATAAATAGCTCATTGTACACAATACCTTTATGATGTGAATACTCTTAAGATACTTAACTGAATCTTTCTTTCGTGGTAGTTCGATGATTACTTGAACCTTGTTAATCCAAATCCATTAATATTTCCAGGCGAATAGGTTCCATAAACACTTTGTTTTATCTTAGTATAATTTGATTGTTAGTATAGTGCACTAGTATGACTTTTATCCTATGGCATTGTATATTATGAAATCATTTATTTTTTGTACAAGTTCACAGTCTCTTTTAGCTATTGGATGTGAAATTCAATAGATTAAAGTATATTATAACATTTGAGAAATTTAATTTTGGAATTTGTGCCCAAATATCCTCAACTCTTAGATTTCAAATATAACAATCAATAATAATTGTGACTTCTTTGTATCAAAAGTCAATTCATACATTATGTCACTACAATGCGCTATTCCATGTTCCAATGTTACACTATGCAAGATGTCACTTTTAGTTTAATGATATAACTTCAAGTAAATCTCAAACCAATGAATAACCAAAAAAAGTCATATCCTAAATATAAAAATATAAGGGAATCATCCTATTAGAGATAATAACAAAACACTACATGGCTTTGTTTACCCATGAACCTTGGGCGAGAAAGAACTATGTTTCTTCCAGCTCAATTTACAGGATACAAAATCAATAAAAATTAATAGAAAAGGTTCGTGTCATATTATCAATGTTATCAAACTCACTTCACTTCGGTCGAAGAGGTCGAAGCCTTCAGATTTTAAGCATAAGCCGAAGCGAAGAGACGCATGATGTCGTCGCTTCGGTCAAATTCAGGGCACTTCAGGCTAGTCGACCTACTTTGGGTTCGCTTCGGCCGAACCTTCGAGCGGCTTCTATCAAAAAAGAAATACCTATATAAAAAATATTTTTTATTTTTTATTTTTTATTTTTAAATATAAATATCTAATTTATTTATAGTAATTTTTTTAAAAAAAGTTCTAAGTCTTCCCCTAATCGGTCCAAATACCGAAATACTTCATTTTCTTAAAAAAACACTAAAACGAATCTGACAACATTGCCTATTACATATGACAAAACGTTGGCCTGACAACTTTCCATCATTGTCCGACCATACAAGCTAGACATTCCCCACATAGCCAAGGAGAAGATTAGAGAAACTAGAAAAAAAAGAAAAAGGTTTTAGAAAGCATTTGAAAAAAAAAAAGACTGTTATGCCAACAAATGAAAGAAAATGAAAAGAGAAAAAGGAAAAGATGTGAGAGTACTTGATAAGCTGGGCACATAGGTCTAACACCAAGAGTTGAGGTTCGAATGGGGGCCATTGTTTTGGTCGTATAAGCTAGAGAAGATTGTTATTGGAGTTGAAATAAGATTTAAAAGTACTAAGGCCAAGGTACGCTGGTCTAAACTCCACCTAATGGTACATTGTACGTACGGTTTTGAGGTTTTTTTTTTAAAAAAAAAGTATATCATTTGGATAAGGGTCTTAAACAATAAGACTGAAATTTAAAACATTATGTTGTAACACCCAACACCTTGAACACCTATGCCTTCAGTCCATTCCTAGGTTTTAAGGATTTTGGTGAGTTTAAGGTTCCGAACTTTGTAGCTTTGGCCAGCCGTCAATCGGAAGCTCCCGCTCCCTAAAGCAGGAGTTGTTCCCGCTCTCTAAACCGGGAGTTGTTCCCGCCCCCGGTAACTATAGTTCCAACTAGGAAGGGAGTCCTTAGAAGGGAAAAAAATTACGTTTTAGGTCTAGGATAGTTCTGAGGAAGTGATTAGGACTGACTGGCCCTATGGTTTAGGTTTACGGGCTCCAAGCAAGCCCTTTAGCGCATGTAGGATATCAAGCTGGTAACTGTGTTTTCTACTAAAGTCAGTCGTAAACCAATAAATATATGAATATTCCAGCCCAAGATATTAATACACATAAAAGAAATTTCCAATTGAATCTGAAGGGATAAAATAAAGGAATCAGCTAGTTTTGAGCTGTTCAGAACAGAGCAGTTCGGAAGTCCAAAAATGGCAAAACTCGCTTCAATACATAGAAAAAAGAAAAAGAAAAGAGGGGGATATTATTTTAGTGGTAGTACACCCTATACTGCAATTATACATTGTGGCTGTCATTCTCACTTACACCTTTAAAAACTACTAACTAATTTTAAAAAGGTGGATTTCATTCAAACTGGTATCTTCAAAAACTACTAACTAATTTAAATCAGTAGGGGCCGTCTTCCCTATTGAATTACCCAAAAAAAGAAAAAGACTTAATAGAGAATCTCGTCTTAAACCATGGCATACAACCTCCTTCAAGCTAAATATATGAATGCCATGGCAGTATAAGAATTCCACTCCCAAACCACGGCATAGAGCCGAGAGGAAGTCTTAGACGAGGGAGAGGAGCTGAGCTCGTGGTGGTAGTACACCCCATATCTTAGTTGCATGTTGCGGCTTTTACTCGTAGCTTCAAAAACCACTAACTAATTCAAAAACAACTAGGAGCCTATTATCCCTACTTACATACTCAAAAATAAAATAAATAATAATAATAATAATAATAATATTTGAGGAGAATCTCGTTGTCAAACCCTCATATATTGGCTAGTGTTTGTGATCTAGCCTTTCCTCCAATGGTCTATTGCAAATCAACAGTGAGAAACTCCCTCTCCAGTCCAATTTCCACCGTCCATCTACAAAGAAGGCCAAACTTGAAAATGACAGCACGCTGGACCACAGTAGGAGGACTATCCGCTAGTGTATAAAATATTGCAACGTACAATAACTGTCCACAAACAATGGGTACTTGCTCAAACCAGATTGCTCTGCCCCTCTTGCTTGTTATCTCTCCCTCTTTTGCCTTTGAGATCAAGGAAGCCACAGTGAACCAAATTAAGCCTTCAAGCGCAAGGAGCTCACATCAAGAGACCTTGTCGAGTTCTATCTTCGAGAAATTAACGCACTCAACCTGCTGCTACGTGCAGTGCTCGAGGTGAACCCGGATGCGTTGGACCAGGCCGACCGGGCTGACAAAGAGAGAGAGGCCACACATAGAGAGTGCGCCAAAGGGTTACATGGGATACCGGTGCTGTTAAAGGGTAACATAGCGACACGAGACCAGCTCAACACCACGGCTGGATCACTTGCGTTGCTTGGCTCGGTTAGGTGGTGCCATGAGATGCGGGCGTGGTCAGGAGGCTGAGGAGGGTAGGTGTTATCGTTCTGGGGAAGGCAAGCCTTAGTGAATGGGCACATTTTAGGACATTTAAGGCCCCTAATGGGTGGAGTGTTCTTGGGGGTCAACCTAAGGTAACACATGGGTCCTTTATTTAGAGCAAATGGTTTGGAAATCCCCTCATGCATTAGACTCGCTAGGATCATTAACCGCGAGTCCGATTGCCTTACCCAATCGAGTCCTAAGCCAAAAATACATGCAATTATGCCTTCTTTTAGGAGTAAGCTTTGTAAAAGTACGCTTACACTAAAAGATTCAAATAAATGTTTTATTTAAATAAAAAACTAAAATGTGAGACTATCTTTTGGTTATTGGATATGACCATACGAGATCTTAACCATTGGAAGGGTCTGTCCACTTGATGTGGACGGGTACTTTCCCTTTTTAAGTTTGTTTTTAAATGGTTCCTTTGCATTTGTTAATGTTCTACCTTATTTGGGATTATTTTTCTCTTCTATGTTCACTTTGGCTTTCTAGCATGGTTTGTTAGAACAAACAAGCAATTAGTTTTCCAATGATTTCTATTTACCTTTTTAATTTATCTAATTTCTAACTGTTTATTTGAGCTTTATGTTTTTAATAGCGTAAATAACTCGTTCGTGTCTACTATGGCTTGGTTAAGTAATTAGCTTCAACCAAGGTCCGAGTACCTTGGTCTAGGTGAGCTTGAAATATGGAATGCATTTTCAATAACACCCAGCTTTGCGAAAACAAAGTGAAGCCTCATCTCATATCCTCATTCGGAAAGCACTTTGGGCATCATAAATCTTCATGATGGCTCTAAATTCAATTTTTAAGCCGACTATGAAATTTTGAAGCTAAAAAAATAATACAAATCTTGCTATCTATTAATACTCATTTTGTCGACGAAATGGACAAATTGTTTTATAATAGACATCATTGTTAGAGCTTGGAATCCTATTTTTTTTCACAACTGTAATGGTCAAGGACGATGATTAATTTGAAGGTTTCTAACGCAACAATTGTAATCTTCCGTGAGTTTTAGGGTGAGGCTTTGCTTATTTTATTAGGGCTGCAGTCCTATCAAAACATTTTCATGGCTAATGTCATGAAAATTTGAAAGTTGAAATTTTCAACTTGTTATCTCATAAAGTATTTTAAATTTCTAGGAAGTACCCATGTTATGAAGATCTTTTCGTATTTTTTGGACACAACACAAAGATTGGATCATCATATTTTGAGAGACTCATCCCCATTTAGAGAAACCACGATTTTATCTAAATACATCATCCGCATGCTCGATTTTATGCAAATATTTGCTCCTAATTCTCTATAAAAATGGGTATTAACTTTGAGAACCAGCAAAGTCATAGTTTTGAGATTGTCCATTTCTTAAAGAGTTTTGTTTGCATGATGAAGCTCTCTACAGTTTCTTCACTGATTTTCTTTGCCCTTCACTATGTTTCTGGTAAGTTCTTATCTTCCTCATTCCCTGCAATGAATGTACCACCTCTTTCTCTCTCTTTTTTTCTCCACCGCTTTTTCTCTTTTTTTCTTTTTTTCTAAGAATCTCTCTATTGACACATTTTTGTTCATTCATTTTACTTTTATTTATTTTTTAGTAGATGGGGAAGGGTTACTACCCGTGGTAGGCATAGAACTCAAAATGTGACGATGTGGTACCTACTATTTTGACTATGTATGCCTTGAGTCCAATTTTTTCAGTTGTTCTTAAGATTGAGGCTCTCTTTCTCACTATATACGAAGACTTATATATTTTGTAGTTTTCTTACTTGTGTGTCTCCCATGAAAGAGAGAGAAACAGAGCAAGAAAGAGATTGTCTATTACAATGCCTATGACATTCCCAATGTCTCTTGTCTTTCACTTGCTCTCAACCTCATTGTTTAAACTTTTGATCGCTACAGTACGCTCTTATATTTATTCTTTTTCCTTTTTACTTTTGAAAAAATTATGTCCGGACCTCTTTATTTTACAATATATATAGGTTGGTACAATTTTATAGTTTTAAATAAAATTATATGTGACGTATTATTCGCATTTAAATATGGTATGGATGTAATCTTTTATATCCTGACATAGATTGCATGCATGCATGAGAGTGTCTCACTTTCAAGGCTAAGTTAGCATGAATAAAGAGTCAAATATACTAATTTGTTTCTATTTTGACTTTCAGTAATTGGAGAGGGGACTACCTTGAGAAATGCAGACATGAACAAATGCGAGCTGAGGTTGAAGAACAGGAAGCTAATTTCTTCAGCGAATATTGGCAGCGGAGTGGATTCGGAGTGGCTAACCCAATCGGGAACCACAATGGTGAGGGTAGCCTGCCCTCTATAAGCAAGCTCCATGATGTGCCCAGTGGTCCTAACCCAATCGGAAACCACCATGGTACGGGTAGCCCGCCCTCTGTCATGGAGGGCCGCAAGCTCCATGATGTGCCTAGCAGCCTTAACCCAATCGAGAACCACAATGGTAGGAGAAGCTCGACCTCTGCCCCCAATGGCCGTATGCTCTATGAAATACCTAGCGGCCCTAACCCAATCAATAACCACAATGGTGGGGGAAGTTCGACCTATGCCCTGAAGGACTGTATGCTCCATGACGTGCCCAGCAGCTCGAACCCAATCGAAAACCACCATGGTAGGGGTAGCCCACCCTCTGTCCTAGAGGGCCACAAGCTCCATGATGTGCCTAGTGGCCTTAACGCAATCGCGAACCACAATGGTAGGGGAAGCTCGACCTCTGCCCTGAATAGCCGTATGCTCTATGAAATACCCAACGACCCTAACCCAATTGTTAATCACAATCGTGGGAGAAGTTTGACCTATGCTCTGAAGGACCGTATGCTCCATGATGTGCCCAGCGGCCCGAACCCAATCGAGAACCACAATGGTGGAGGAAGCGCAACCTCTGCCCCAAATGATTGTATGCTTTATGATGTGCCCAGCGGCCTTAACCCAGTCGGGAACCACAATGGTGGGGGAAGCTCGACCTCTGCCCTGAAGGGTCGTATGCTCCATGATGTGCCCAGCTGTCCTAACACAATCGGGAAGCACAATAGTGGAGGAAGCCCGCCTTCTGCCCAGAAGGACCGTATGCTCCATGATGTCCCTAACGGCCCTAGTCCAATCGGTAACCACAATGGTGGGGGAAGCTCGACCGCTAGCTGAAATGGACGTATGCTCCATGATGTACCCAGCGGCCCTAACCCAATCGAAAACCACAATGGT
>NW_006499827.1:4353605-4422125 GCF_000471905.2 Amborella trichopoda
ATTAAAGATTTTTACGTAAATATTCTCACACCAATCAAGCGCTACTAAATACATGAAATTGTTTACACAATACTTTTTAAATATGCTACCAAACATGGTAAAAAGAATACATATACAAATTTATGCAAATATTTACACTGGTAAAATATTTACTTATGTAAATATTTCTCGAGGAATATTTACGTGCTAACCAAACATGCCCTAAAGGTGTGGTCTCTGTGAGGCTAAGGTCGTAAACAATCAAAGGCCAAAGAGTCTTGAAAGATGATTTCTAAGCAGCAAAAATCTTTCTGATGACCTGAGTCTATATTTCTATTTGTAATTATAAAATTAAAACTTTAAAAATAGCGTAGATCGAACGGATTTATAAACACTTGAAATATTGAAAATTGATGGTTCAGATAATGTATTACAAGATGAACTATTTTCCATACTTGAAATCCCATTTTTTTCACAGGTCTATATATCTCGAGGTCGAGATGATAGGTTTGAGATTTTTCTACATCAAAATAACCCCTTATAGTGATTTTTTATGTGTGCCTTCATTTGATTGTTTAGGGCCTCAACTTTATATAAACTTGTGCTTTTTTTTGAAGAAACAAAAATAGTGGTCAATTGAGATTAGGTTCGGAATTTGAAGGTCGAAACTAGTCTTTCTTTCGAATATGGATATAAAAAGAAAAATACTTGTGACACAGTTTGGAAATTTAAGTTCCAAACTAGTGCAGTTACAGAAAAAAAAAAAAAAAAAAAGAGTTGGGTATTGAGAATCATATTATATTTTTGACAAATAGCATAAAAACCTTAGTTTGGAACTCGAAGTGCCCAGCACGGTATTTGGGAAAACATAAAAACTCTCGTACAAAAGACATGAGCATAAATATAATGGGTGTGGTTTGTATAGAACTGAGGCTTTAAACAAAGCAAAACGCACTTTCAAATAGTGTCGAGAAATGTGGTTTTCACATTGAAAATCTTTGTGATAGCCTTAAAAAATATTTTTACCTTTAATTACAAAATTTGAAGCTTAAAAAATAGTGTAGATCGAGTAGATCTTTGGAAACTTGATAATCTTGAAAATTGACGGTACAAAAATGCATTACAAGGTGCATTATTTTTAAAAGTTGAAATCCACTTTTTGCTCATGTCGATTCATCTTGATGTCGAGATGATCAATTTGATGATATTTGGGCATCAAAACAACTTCTTCTAGTGAAATTTTTGAGTTGAGCTCTAATTGGATTGTTTAGAGCCTCGGCTCTATAAAACCTTTTTCAAAATATAAAATAGCAACAAATTTTTTCTAATGCCTCAGGAGGGTATTTATTAAAGGGCGTGGTTTGTATAAGGTGAGGTCCTATACAATCAAAGTAAGGTGCACTTCTAAATAGTGTCCAAAGATGATTTTCATTAGTAAAAATCTTTGTGATGGCCTGAAAATTTACTTTCATATCTATTTATAAAATGGGATTGTATACTATAACGAGAAGATGAAATTTTTTTTTTTTTTTTTTTTTCTAGTTTCAATTTTTAATTTTGCGATACGAAAATCTTATCATATTGATAAGAGGGTTCATGATTGCTAGTCAGGAATAAAGGTCGAATAATATATCTATCTGATTCATACAACAATTAGAAATTAGAACTTATGTCAAGAAAAAAAACTCCTTTTTGGTTATTTCGATTTCGATCAGCTAAACACTTATTGGTTACAAATAATTGAACCTAACGCTTTACTTTATTTGATTTAAGGAAATGGAAAGTAGAAGAAAAGAAACTGTAGAGCTGAAATAACTCACTTGGAATACCTTTTGAAGGATTACGTGGTACGATGGAATCGAATAAAGCCCTTATATAATGAATACTTAGCTACTTGCGAGCCATCAAGTAGACCATTTATTTTTGGTACAAAAAGGTCACAACTTTTCTTAACCCTTGGATATGAAATCTAACGTATTAAAATATATCAGAGCTTTCGAGAAAATCTGTTTCGATCTTTGTATTCAGTTAGTGATATATCACCACCCATCCGATTTTACATCTAATGGCTTACAATAATTGTGACTTTCATGTATAAAAATTAAATGGTCTCATCATATGCATCCTTATAAAATTTAAGCTTAAAAAATAGTGTAGATTGAACAAATCGATAAACGTTTGGAGTTATTGAAAATTGACGCCTTAGATTTGCATTACAAAATGCACTATTTTCCAAACTTGAAATCTTTTTTTTTCACATCTATACATCTCAATATTGAGATAATCAATTTGAGGGCTTTTCATCATCGAAACAATCTCCTCTAGTGAATTTTTTAAGTGTACCTTAATTTGATTGTTTAGAGACTCAACCTTATATAAACTTTATTTTTTCTTTATTGAAACCCTCCCTCAAAATATAGAGGATATTTATAAAAACCCTATATTTATATTTTTGATATTCACATTTCATGGGAAATATGAATTGCAATGATAAATAAGATCAAAACATTGAAAAATTGGACCAATGGGTAGAATCGGTAAAACTAGTGACCAAATATTCCCCATTGGTTCCGTGAGTCTGTCCATGTGGACCATAAAACAAGAATAAAATAAAAAAAGTAAAAGAACAGAAGACAATATTTGAAAATTTATGCTCAAATTGTGTTTAAAATCATGCATTAACTATTTTAGATTGAGGATAATACTCCCCACAACAAAACCCCTAAAAAATTTAAGCCAAATAAATGTACAGGTTTTTTTTTCTGAAAATCCTGGTGTTTTCTTAGGAAAAAAACTTGACTAAAAAATTGAAAACTACAAAAATATTGATTAAATTATGCAACATCATTGTAGATTGAAGCTAAATATATGGTTTTCTTGAAAGCCAGAGGTTATTTTAAATACTGCCAACATTTTTTAAGGAAAACATCATAAATTACTTTTTTTTAATGCCAATAAATGTAGGTTTTGTTTTTTGAACTCATTCATACTGATTCCTAATGACCATTTGATATTACATCTCTCTCTGGTTCTCGCTATTATATTAGTTTTGTTGATGATTTCACCCACTTTACATGGATATATTTTCTACAATCCAAATCTGAAGCGCTTCAAGTTTTCCATTCCTTCAAAGAATTCACCGAAAAACATTATCAAGTAAATTAAAGTCCTTTGTAGTGACAATGGTGAAGAATTTACTTCTCATGATTTTAGATCCTTCTATCAAACTTATAGTATCAAACAACAGGTCTTTTGTCCACATAGACCTGCTCAGAATGGTATTGTAGAGCAAAAACACATACACATCAGTGAATTGGGGATGTTTGTAATATTTAATAGTGGGATACCGAAGCATTTTTGAAGTGAGGCATTTCATACAACTGTGTTTGTAGTTAATCGGTTACCGACCTCTGCCAATCCAAACAATATGTCCCCATATCAAATGCTCACAGGAAAAGTTCCCGATTATTCAATTTTACGTGTTTTTGGTAGCATGTGTTATGTTTATATTGATAATTTTTTAAAGCGAAAACTCTCTACAAAGACAGAAGAATGTGTGTTTGTTTGGTACAGTGATGAGCATAAAGGATATCGATGTTACTCTCCTGCTAGTACAAAGATACATGTTTCTTGTTATGTGACCTTTGATGTGGGACAACTATTTAAGGAAGCACAGAAAATTTGTTAGAATGATGACTCACAGCCTTTACCTTCTTTAATTATACCGCCTGCAGGGGACACATTATCAACTAGATCTCAATCATTGCTACATAATAGTTCTGAGTCCTTGATAGATGTAGTTATTGGCTAAGTACCGAGTGATGGTGGCAATGTTAATCCCTCCATAGAACGTATTTCAAGTACACCAACCCACAATAATCAGCCAGGTCAGTCATCGAGAGATGTTCAATCATGAAGGTTCTTTTCGATATAAGATTGGGCATCCTATGGTGAACACTCCCCTTAACATTATTCATTTCTCATTGCACTCACTAAACATACATAGCCAAATAACTACAGATAAGATATAAAAAACCCCAAGTGGATTGAAGCTATGAATGAGGATTTACTTGCTTTTCATCAAAATTATACTTGGGATCTTGTACGTAGACCAAAACATAAGAATGTTGTTATATGTAATAGGGTTTATAAGATCAAGTACAAGGCTGATGGCACTATTGAAAGATACAAAGCGAGATTGGTGAATAAAGGTTATAATCAAAAGTATAGGTTAGACTATAAAGAAACGTTTAGTCCCATTGCGAAGATTGAGACTGTAACACTAGCATTAGCAATGGCTAATCTATGTGGTTGGAGATTACATTAGTTAGATGTCAAAAATGCATTTTTGCATGATGACCTCCAAGACGAGGTCTTCATGGAGCAACCACTAGGGTATGGAGAATCCAAGGAGTCTGATCTTGTGTGTAGATTAAGGAGAGCAATATATGGCCTCAAACAAGCCTTGCGTGCTTAGTTTGAAAGCTTCTGCAAAGCCCTTCTTACATGGGGTTATTCTCGAAGTGTTGTAGACAAAAGGATTCTCCGATATGTGAAGGGTATCATGGGTGATAGTATTTTCCTTCCTATTTGTGGAAGACAGGTTAACCTAATCGCCTATTCTAATGCAGATTGGGCTGGAGATCCCGACACATGAAGATCGGTATCTAGATTTTGTATTTTCTTCGCAGGATCTCCAATGTTTTGGAGTAGTAAAAAGCAAATGATTGTTTCACGCTCAAGTTCAGAAGCAGAATCCTGAGCAATGTCTTCTACAGCTGCTAAAATCACTTGGTATCTCCACATTCTATCAGAATTTGTGATAAAAAATCAACATGCAATTCTACGTCGTAATAACCAAAATGCAATTAAGCATACCTTTAATCCAGTTCTTCATGCATGGACCAAGCACATTGAACTGGACTATCATTTTGTTCAAAAAAAGGTTGAAAGTGAAGAGATTACTCCTGATTATGTTTCAAGTATAGAACAACTTGCTAATATTTTTACAAGAGGTCTTCCTACTTCACAACATCTTCAATAACAAACAAGTTGTCCATGTTTTACATTGATAACAGTTTGATGGGGACTAATAAGAATGCTGATAATGATCTACATAATGATATATTTAATGAATGATAAATGATAAAAAAAGATACGATCATGATAAGGATTAACATAATATATTGTAATATATTTCTTATATGTACAAATTTGTTGTTGTAATCACATCTTTGATTGAACCAATGAAGGATGAATATACAATAATTATAAATAGAACTCACATCCCTCTTTATGGGTGTAGAGAATTTTACAGAAATATTGCTCTCTAAATGTCTTCAAGCTTTTGATATCTTGATCTCATCAAAAATATATTTTTGATCCAATTCTATAATCTTTTAGAACTATTGTACATCAAGGAGAGATTAACACTAAGCAACATATTCAAGAGGATTAAGTGAATAAGCAAGAGAGAAAATGATTAAGTGAGTCCGCATCATACTATGATTTGATTTCTGAGTTCTTCTCTTTTTTCATTATCATTACAATTACATTCATTATTTACAATTACATTGATTATTAAGAATAAGAATTCATTCTATCATTAATTAATGAAATCTATTCATTCTAATATTCTATCATTCTAATCTAATTATTTATATATATATATATATAGAGGAAAAGTCTTCCCAATGCTTATAGACGAAAATGAACAGTAATTTTGCCTATGCTCATCACCGTCCAAAGTTCATCGCACAGTCATGATTGTCCGGTAATGTTTCAATTTTTATTTTTTTTGTAAATCATAATTATCTGAAATTTGGAGTGTGTGTGCATCTTAGTGAGGCGCACTTAATAAAAATATAAAACAAATATTTCGCAGAGTACAAATTGATCAAAATACCCCTATAATATTTTAGGGGTAGTTTGGTCAATTTATATTTTACGAAGTATTGTTTTTATATTTTTATTAGATTATCCTATTTTTGATGAACACATGTTCCAAATTTTAGATCATTTCGATTTGTAGAAAAAAATAAAAAATGAAACACTACCAGACTACTGTGACCGTACGATGAAGTTTGGATAGTAATGAGGGTAGGCGAAATCACTGTTTATTTTATTCTATAGGCGTTGAGAAGAGTTTTACATATATATATATATATATATCAATTTTGTAAAGCTTTAAAAAAGGGTAAATTGGCCACTTTCGGGCCATACTTGGATCGATCCCCCACCAGTTTGGGACCCTCGATAAGACCAATTTTAGAGATAGATATGAGATTTTTGAAACCCTTGATAAGATATTAGATATAGATAATATATAATTTCAATTAGGAATGAGATGATGGATACCTCTAATACTGGATTCTGGCACATTTAGACCAAACCTTTATCATGCTTAATTTAAAATGGACAATAAGGTTCAAAAGAAAAAGCAAAACAAATTAAAATCTAGATTTGCAATATGATCTATTTCATAAAATTTCATTTTTTATTGGGGTTGTTGCCCTTCATTTCAATCGGGACAATTCTCATTGCTTGAAATTTGTCTGTGGTTAGGTGCCTCAATCTCGCCCTCAAGATCCAGATGATCTGGAGGCACCCGTCTCGGGTTTCGAGAGAACTCGGGACTTGAGATCGCTCTCTCCGGAACCTTGCTCAGGAGCAAGGGTAGGTATACCAACCAATGAGAGAGAAATTTAAGGTGGGTTTGGGACTTACTCGAGCTGGCTCACGTGAGCGCCCTCTTAGGTCACGAAGAAAGCCCCCCAATCCTACAACTGGTTCGGAATCGCCTCCCTTGCCTTGTATTCTCTTGTTGTTGCAATCATACACATATGGTTAATTTTACAAGACAAGTGGGAGAAAGGACCCCACCTTGTCTTTGGG
The DNA here is from genome assembly GCF_000471905.2 of Amborella trichopoda. The sequence continues at coordinate 4,360,479 of NW_006499827.1, forward strand.
GAGTGCACATTCAAAGGAGAAAAGAGAAGAAATGATTAGATGAGGGTTGGGAGAAGGAAGAAGAGAAGAAGAAGAACAGAAAGATACATTTGATCGGGTGACTAGCTTAGCACAATGGCTAGATTGGTATGATGATTGACCTGACATGGTAGCAAGACGGGCACGGTAACGAGACCGGCACGACGGCAGTACTACTCGACGATAGAATGCCAACATCAACCAGCCTGACACAATAGCAAGTTCGACGTGGCAGCAAGACAGGCACAGTAACTTAGGCCGGCACAACGGTAGTATTGCTCGATAACGAGACTACCGTGACAGTGCTAAACTTGTCCCTAGGTCAAATGAGAGAGGAAAAAGAAGAAGAAAGAGGGAGATAAAGAATAAGAAAAGCAGAGAGAGAAAGAGAGAGAAGAAGAGAGAAATAAGAGAAAAGAGAAGTAAAGCAGAAGAAACGCGAGAGAAGATGAAGAGAAAAGGGAAAGAGAAGAGAAAAGAGGGAAAGGAGAGAGAAGAGAAGAAAGAGAAAGGAGAGAGAACATAAGAGAGAGAAGAAAAGAAAAGATAGAGAAAGAAAAGAAAGAAAGAAGAGAGAGAAAACATGGACGGCGATGGACTTCCGTTGTCCATGACAGAAACAGAATATGGATGACGATCGACTTTCACAGTCGATGATAGAAAGAGAGAGAGACAGAAATGAAAAAGGAATATCATGCGCGGTGATGATCATCGCCGTACACCACATGGGAAAGGGGAAATTTGGATAGAGGCCCGGCCTGCCACTCGGGTTAAGGCCCGGCTCACTGCGCATATTTCCAGAAGATAAAGAAAGACTAAGAACGTCATACTTGGCGATGAGCATCGTCGTGCATGATTGGAAAGGAGAGAGAGAAGGAATATCAAGGTGAGGGAAAGAAAGACAGAGAGAGAGAGTTTTAGGAAAGAGAAAAAAGAAAAAGAAAGTAGAGAGAGAAGGAAGGTGAACAATGAGACATGAAAAAGAAAGAAAGAAGAAAGAGAAAAGGAAAGTGAAGAAAGAGATTAGGAAAGAGTCAGAGCAGAAAGAAAGAAAGAGAGAGAAAGAGATTAAGAAAAAGAGAAGAAGAATTGGGAGAGAGAAAGAAACACTCATGGCGTTGTCACCACCGTGTGTCAGAGAGAGAAAAAAATAGAAAGAGAGATTTGTGCATGGTGTTGCAATCGCCGTGCATGTTAGAGGAAAGAAAGAAACATGCACAACGTTGCCACCACCATGTGTGTCAGAGAGAGGAGAAAACAGAAAGAGAGATTCATACACGGAGTTGCCATCACCGTGCATATTCAGATGGAGAGAGATAGAGAGAAAGACAGAGCAGAGAGAAGGGAGAAGAAAGGGATTCGTGTACGGTGTTGTCATCGTCGTCCATGTTTTGACAAAGAGAAAGATAAAGCAGAAAGAGAAGGGAGAAGAAAGGAGAAGAAGAGAGCAAGAAACACGCACAGCACTGCCACTGTCATGTGTGTTAGAGAGAGAAAAAAGTAGGGAGAGAGATTCATGCACGGCACTGCCATCGCCATGCATGTTCAGACAGAGAGAGATAGAGAGAAGGATAGAGTAGAGAGAATAAAGAAAGAAGGAGAAGAGGAAGAAGAAGAAAATAGAGAAGAAAACGCACACAGCGTTGTCATCGCCGTGTATGTGAGATAGAGAAAAATAAGAATAGAGAGAGAGAGAGGTTCATGCATGGCGGTGTTATCACCATGCACATTCAGTCAGAGAGAAACAGAGAGAAAGATCGACAAGAAGAAGAAATAGAGAGAATAGGACACACACATCGTTGTCATCACCATGTGGGTTAGAGAAAGACAAGGCAAAAGATGACATGCACTGCTCTGCCACGGCCGTGCGTGTCTACAGAGAAGAAAAGAGAGAAGCCGAGAAAAAAAGAAGAAAGAAAATAGAGAGGAAGCAAGAGAGAGAAAAAAAAGAGGAGGAAAGAAGAAGATAGAGACGAGTGGAGAGAGAAAGAGAGAGACGAGAGGAGGAGAGAGAAAATTACCTTATCGAAAGATACCAACCCTTTTCTTCTCTCTCTCTCCAAGACGCACCCATGAATTCAAAGAAGAAAACTGAACTTTATTGATCAATTGAAAGTCTGAAAGGGAACCAGGGAAGAGCTAGGGAAGCCTTTTACAATTAGATTTACCATGTATTTATAGAATTGGACCCAAACATGGGTGGATGCCAAAAATTATCCCAATTGATGATAATTACAATTATTTTGAATTAAAATAAATTCTAAAAGTGGTGTAAAATGATTGATTTGCCCCTGCCTCACAATTCATGGAATTTCAATACAGTCTCTGCTACTGCCCTAGAACGTACGTGAACTTCTGTAGATGATCCAGGATTGCTCTAGTGCCAGTTTGTCAAAAAGATGATTGTTTTCTTGTAAAGCTCGACATGGCGATCAATTTGATACCAACTTCGAGCCATGCATCATGTTTTTAAGCCATGATCATGGGACTTGAAATTTGGATGGATCTTAAAAACTTTGGATTGATAGTACGCTCGTTCCATAAAGTTCTGTCATGATTTCTTCACTGGATCACACTAAACATGCCATGAGGATCGTGTGGCAACAAATGAAGCTCGATTTCGTGCCCGGACGAAGATTTAGCAACTTTTGAGTTTTGACTGGAATTTGAAATTTCGACATCAAAATTTATAGTCACTTTATTGGCTTTGTGATCGAAATCTGACCGTTCATCATGTACAGGGTTTGAAACAGAGCTAGCCCTAGACCTTACGCACATAATGGAACTAGTCTCACGTCAATCTGACCTACGAGAGCCGTGATTTCGCCACTCGAGCGAGGTCTGTCGCTGCTCATTTTCCTACAACTTTCTTCATGGATCAACAATTTCTCTCTAACTTTTCTCCTTGTTCGCGCGTCGTCACGGGGCGTGCCACATATCAAAATGCTTGTCACTCACAAATTGAGCACGATTTGACTTAGGACGAATAAGATATGGCATCCGAAAGTCACTGCCCGAGATTATAAAAACAGCCACATTTAATGGTGATTTGGTGCAGGAAGGGCACATGGGAATAGTGTGCGGCCTACCCTTTTTTAGTCTTTTGCCCATAACTTTGTCCTAGAGTGCCCGATTAAGCTGAAACTTTACCCATAGGGGTGTTCCAGATCCAATGGCGGTGGTCCCATAGCAATTTGACGCACCAAAAATAAAGCTCTAGTTACGGAGTCCATTTCAGAATGTAAGAGATTAATTTTTTCGAAATTGTTTCTTTGTCTGCACTACCTTAGACATATCGGATTGCAACGAAACTTGACAGGTGCCCTTTTGAAGTGCTTGAGAACATTTTGACTCGTTATGGGACAATTCTTAGACTATCGAGAATTCCATGGTATGTCAACGGCTTCCTCTTTATTCAGCATCAGGGACCAAGGTGCTGAAAAATGTCTTCAAACAGCCCCCCCAACCGAATGTTGTGCTTAGGGAGAAGCGAGAAGGACAACATTCGAAAAATTTCCTTCGGCTTTATTTCTTTTTTCTTCCTAGCCACAGGACCATGTGAATGCCAAGGAGATCCATGCAATGTTGTAACTAGGATGCTCAGACGTTTAGACTTTAGGTCCATCCGTGGAGACTTTAGGGGGAGAAGAGACTTTTCTAATGGATCCTGTAGAAGTCCTCACCCTCAAGAGACTAATTGTGATTCTGACAGCTGAGGATTTTGTATGGACCTCGTTGATCAGAATCAAGCCCGTCTGGCGGTCGAGTGCCATGCTGAAGGGCATTTTTCCCATTTTGGTATGGTTTTATTTGCCTTGTTGTTGGTGGTCTGCTGAAGGGCCTTTGGTTGGCGACCATCTGCGTGGTGCACCAGATTGTACTCGGTGGGTAGGGTACCTCAGTTTATCGAGGTGACCAGTTGGGGGTATAACCCCTGCCTACTACTTGCAATTTTGTTTGCATAACAGGTCCAAGTTTTGGCTGACTTTGGTCTTTTTGGGGCATCTCCTGGAGTGTGTTTGTGACCTCATGGGAATAATGCTCTTCTTCATGAGACTTGTCTTACCTTCTTGGTGAATCTTCTGTCTTTCAAGTCCTTTTTGGAAATGGACTCAGACTATCGGAATCTTGCTTGATGCTCGTAGTTTTGGGTCCTAGTATAATGACACCAAGGACTTTTATTTTGAATGTAGGCTGAAGCCACCTATTGAGGTGAGTGTTGCATCAACCTGTTTATTAGTCTAAGCGTCATTTGCGGATTTTCACTTAGACTTGGGAAGCGGCACCGTAGAGGCAGTTTTCACCAACTTGTTTTTATTCAAGCGTTTTTTACCCGTGACCTTTCGGCCATATCCACCCTTATTTTTTCATTTTTACTCACAGTGCCCTTTTGGGTTTTCACCATGCCCAGGGTTTTATTCACGGAACACCATTACTCATGGTTTCGTGACCATGCCCATCCGTCATTTACTCATGGCGTTCCCTTGTCCAGGTATACACCATGCCCATTTTTTTTGTGAATACCTGTTTAAGGTCATGCCTTCGGGACCTGTGCGAAGCCTTTTAACGTCATGCAGCCAGGGCATGCACTACAATTTAAGGTCATAAAGCTATATCATAGTGGAGATAGATGGCAGTCTGTTGAGGCCATGGAGTGAGTATGGTAGTGGTCTTGACTTACTTTGGGGAGATGGCACGAGGCTACCTATGAAGGATGGATGATGTATGAATGGAAGGTGGAAAGTGGTGACCCACTAGCTGACGATGAGCATGGATGGTAGGATGGTTCGCCGTTTTGTGAACTCGAGTGAGACTCACTGGGGAATGATGAATGGTAATGAAGGAATTCACTGGGGAGTTGATGAAGGTGATGTACGCACACGGACGGGTCGATTTGGGAAGACGTGTGTGAAAATGCACGTAAAGGGCATGTTAGCGTGTGTGGGGGTGAGTATAAGGTCATGCCTCTGGGACCTGTGCAAAGTAGTTTAACGTCATGCGGCCAGGATGTACACTATGGTTTAAGGTCATATTGCTTGGACTGTGGTTATGCAGTTTAGAGTCATGCAACTAAGACCATGCAGTTTAAGGTCATGCAACTAGATCTCTGCTACAGTATAAGGTCATATAGTTTGGATCATGGTGCGAAGCCTTTTAACGTCATGATGTCAGGACATGCACTTCAGTTTAGAGTCATACAGCTGAACCATGGCTACGTATTTTAAGGTCATGGAGCATGGACCATGCAGTTTATGGTCGTGCAACTAGACCTCCGTTATAATTTAAGGTCATATAATTTGGACCACGTTGTTTAAGGTCGTGCATCTGGACCAAGGTTGTGCAATTTAAGGTCATGCAGCTCAGACAGAGACTGTGCAGTTTAAGGTCATGCAGCTCAGACCATGGTGTGGGTCGCCCAGTAGGTGAAGCTTTATGGGGAATAGGTCTATGGATTGCTATCTGACTCCCTGGGGATAGAATGATTAAGGCCATCAGGGGTTTAGATGGAGAAGCAGACTTCACTAGGGATTAGGGGACAAGTATGACTCCTTAAGGTGAAGGATCGAATTCCATGGGGAATAGGTTCATGGAAGGTAACCCGACTCCTGGGGATAAGATAGCTTGGTGCGAGACTAACCCATAGGGGATTAAAGGGGTAAACATGACCTTAACTCCGCTGGGGATCAATGGGCTGTAGTACGGGTGTAGTTCCTACTGGGGATGAGGGACAATGGATATCTCCTGACTCCATTGAGGATGACCAGCCATTGCCTGGGTCGAACGGCTTGGATGCAACTCCACTAGGGATGACAGAGGCTACGGTTTTGATGCAACTCCACTAAGGATAGTGGTAGAATACTCATAGTGATGATCAAGTTTAGACATCCACGGCGCTAGCCACAGACAGCAGCAACATACGCGACGATAGTCATTACCACACATAGCGCTAGCACGAGCGGCCTGGCATGCATGGGAGTGGCCACGGGCAACAGTAGTAATGGCGCGTGCAGCATTGGTTGCACGCAGTGTTAGTCACGCTTGGCGATACGGAACACATCTGTCTTTTAGCCTGTGTTCGGGCCTCGGGCTTGGGCCCGATCTGATCCTTCTAAAGGTCGATGCTCGTCATTGCACAAACAGCAGTAAGCCTCTATTCGAGCCTCAGGTCTGAACCCGACCTGGTCCATCCCATCTGCAAGTTGGTGCTCGGCATTGCGTGGTCGGCAGTTGGCCTCTGTTTGCGCCTCAGGTCTAAGTCTGACCCAGTCCGGTCCATCGTCGATTGGCCTTCAGGGACCTGTCAGGTATTCTTGCTTTGAGAGGGGTACATTGGTGAAGCTTTTCCTATATAAGGGGATTAACCCCATTTTTCACTGTTTTTATCTCAAGTAAAACAGTAATCGTGAGAGAGAGGAAAGGACTTCGAGTGAGAACTACGATGTCAGCAAAGTACTCGGGTGAGGGTTTGCATGCAGTTTCGCGAGCAGGAGAAGTTTTCGACTGTGAGGCGAGAGCACCGGAAGGGAAGACAGGGATAGTCGCAGTGGTTGTCGTCGTTGGAATTGAGGAACAGGCAGGTTTCCGAGGCAAACTGAGGTTCCTACAATAATTCTTGAGATACCGGGCAAGTGAGGGTCGCCGAGGCATCCAGGGAATCCCGATTGTTTCCCGATGGCATTCCGTCACCGGGGAGTAGTGGAAGAGTAGCAGTGGTGAGCAGAAGTGTTTTCCGGTTTCGAGAAGTAGTGGAACAGGTGTCACAGTTGGTTTCCAGCGAGGGGGAAAACAGTTTCCCGGTGGGCAAACGAAGGTCGCAGGGAAAAAAATTAGCCGCAAGCAGCTAGATAGTTGCAGGGAGATGAAAGGTTGCCACGGATTCGAGTCGTCGCAGGAAAACGAGGAGTCTGGGGAAAGTGCACAATCGTCGGGGAGACGATGGGTCATGGGAAGGTGAAAGGTCACCGTGAAGAGCGAACACGTGCGACGACAGTGAACACAGTCGACGTTACACCCTTTGTCCAACAAAGTCAGTGTTACCCCTCTTAGTCACAGCCGGCGTTAGTCCTCAAGAAGCGCAATCGGCGCTGGGCATTAGGGACACAAGCGGTGCTAGCCTCACGCGGCGCTTATCAGTGCCCCAGTCGCGCATGGCCAACAACATGACACATACGGCTTTTATCACGTGCGGCGGTGGCTGTTCACTTGACGATCCTTTCATGAACGGCGGTAAGTTGCTTCTGACTGTGGTTATGCTCAGTGAAGAGTTGCGCGCGACGATTGTCATACACAGCGATGACTTGGGTAAGCAAAGGGTATTGCTTGTCGTGTTTATGATGCCTGTTGGAAGCTAAGTCCTCCAGCACAACAGTAAAGTCTATGTTGCTCTGTGGAAGGGCCCTCACTGCGAACAGGGTAGGCTCTCCATCATAGGCCAGTTCCTTGCCAGAGAAGTTTGCTTCGTATGTCTGGTATACCCCATCAAAGCGCTTCCACCTTCTCCTATTGTGAGAGCCACTTTTGGCCTGTAACCGTCCTCTTCTCCTCTGATGCAAGAGCAACTCTTTTGACATGAGAGCAATTTTTGGCTTGTAACAGTCCTCTCCTCATATGCAAGAGCAATGCTGGGGGTAGCCGTTCTCTTTTCCTCAGAAGCAAGAGCGACGCTTGGGGTCAACCGTCTTCTTTTCCTTATATGCAAGAGAGACAGTCCTATACTGCAGTTGAACTTTATTGATCAATTGAAAGTCTGAAGGGGAATCAGGGAAGAGCCAGAGAAGCCCTTTACAATTAAGTTTGGCATGTATTTATAGAATTGGGCCAAAACATGGGTGGATGTCCAAAGCCTATCTCAATTGATGATAATTACAATTACTTTGAATTAAAATAAATTCTAAAAAAGTGCAAAATGATTGTTTTACCCCTGCCTCACAATTCATGGAATTCCAATACAGTCTAAAGCCTATCTCAATTGGGCCCAAACATGGGTGGATGTCCAAAGCCTATCTCAATTGATGATAATTACAATTACTTTGAATTAAAATAAATTCTAAAAATAGTGCAAAATGATTGTTTTACCCCTGCCTCACAATTCATGGAATTCCAATACAGTCCCTACTGCTGCCCCAAAACATACATGATCTTCCGTGGATGATCTGGGATTGCTCTAGTGCTCGTTTGTTACAAGATGATTGTTTTCTTAAAGGGCTCGGCAAGGCGATCGATTTGATACCAACTTTGAGCCATGGACCATGTTTTTAAGCCACGATCATGCTACTTGAAATTTGGATGGATCTTGAAAACTTCGGATCGAAAGTGCGCTCGTTCGTTGATGTTTCGTCATGATTTCTTCACTGGATCACACTAAGCATGCCGTCATGATCGCGTGGCAACAAATACAGCTCGATTTCGTACCCAGACGAAGATTTTCCCAACTTTTGAGTTTTGACCGGAATCTGAAATTTCGGCACCGAAATTTGCAGTCACTTTATTGGCTTTGTGTGCGAAATCCGATCGTTCATCATATACGGAGTTCGAACCAGAGATAGCCCTAGACCATATGCACACGATGGAATTGGTCTCGCATCAATCTAACTGCGAGCGCCGTGATTTGGCCGCTTGAGCGAGGCGTGTCGCTGCTGATTTTTCTGCAACTTTCTTCACGGATCAGTAACTTCTCTCTAGCTTTTCTCCTTGTTCGGGAGTCTTCAGGAGGCATGCCATATATCGAAACTCACATCTTGATGAGACAAACACGCTCACAAAATTTGAACGTGATCCGACTCAGGACGAATGAGATATGGACACTGCTCGAGACTGTAAAAACAACCACCTTTAATGGCGATTTGGTGCAGGGAGGGTGCACGGGAATAGTGGGTGGCCGACCCCTTTTTGGTCTTTTACCCATAACTTTGTCCTGGAGTGCCCGATTAAGCCGAAACTTGACCCATAAAGGTTTTCGCCGTGTCGGATCCAATGGTGGTGGTCCCATAGTAATTTGATGCTCCAAAAATAGAGCTATAGTTACGAGGTCCGTTTCAGGCTGCTAGAGACTGATTTTTTTGAAATTGTTTCTTTGTCTGCAATTCCTTAGACATGTCGGATTGCAACGAAACTTGCCAGGTGGCCTTTTGAAGTACTTGAGAAAATTTTTACTCGTTCCGGGAAAATTCTGAGACTGTCGAGAATTCCTCAGTATGTCGAGGCTTTATTGACCGGCGTCCTCATTATTACGCATTAAGGACTAAGGAGCTGAAAAATGTCTTCAAACAGTCCGCTTTTGGGAGCCATTGAAAAACATCCACATATTTTCGAGTATTTCACGACTCGACGGATCAGTAACTTCTCTCTAGCTTTTCTCCTTGTTCGGGCGTCTTCACGGGGCATGCCATATATCGAAACTCACATCTTGATGAGACAAACACGCTCACAAAATTTGAACGTGATCCGACTCAGGACGAATGAGATATGGATACTGCTCGAGACTGTAAAAACAACCACCTTTAATGGTGATTTGGTGTAGGGAGGGTGCACAGGAATAGTGGGCGGCCGACCCCTTTTTGGTCTTTTACCCATAACTTTGTCCTGGAGTGCCCGATTAAGCCGAAACTTGACCCATAAGGGTTTTCGCCATGTTGGATCCAATGGTGGTGGTCCCATAGTAATTTGATGCTCCAAAAATAGAGCAATAGTTACGAGGTCCGTTTCAGGGTGCTAGAGACTGATTTTTCTGAAATTGTTTCTTTGTTTGCAATTCCTTAGACATGTCGGATTGCAACGAAACTTGCCAGGTGGCCTTTTGAAGTATATGAGAAAATTTTTACTCGTTCCGGAAAAATTCTGATACTGTCGAGAATTCCACAGTATGTCGAGGCTTTATTGACCGGCGTCCTCATTATTACGCATTAGGGACTAAGGAGCTGAAAAATGTCTTCAAACAGTCCGCTTTTGGGAGCCATTGAAAAACATCCACATATTTTCGAGTATTTCAAGACTCGACGGATCAGTAACTTCTCTCTAGCTTTTCTCCTTGTTCGAGCGTCTTCACGGGGCATGCCATGTATCGAAACTCACATCTTGATGAGACAAACACGCTCACAAAATTTGAACGTGATCCGACTCAGAATGAATGAGATATGGACACTGCTCGAGACTGTAAAAACAACCACCTTTAATGGTGATTTGGTGCAGGGAGGGTGCACGGGAATAGTGGGCGGCCGACCCCTTTTTGGTCTTTTACCCATAACTTTGTCCTGGAGTGCCCGATTATGCCGAAACTTGACTCATGAGGGTTTTCGCCGTGTCGGATCCAATGGTGGTGGTCCCATAGTAATTTGATGCTCCAAAAATAGAGCTATAGTTACGAGGTCCGTTTCAGGGTGCTAGAGACTGATTTTTCTGAAATTGTTTCTTTGTCTGCAATTCCTTAGACATGTCGGATTGCAACGAAACTTGCCAGGTGGCCTTTTGAGGTACTTGAGAAAATTTTTACTCGTTCCGGGAAAATTCTGAGACTGTCGAGAATTCCTCAGTATGTCGAGGCTTTATTGACCGGCGTCCTCATTATTACGCATTAGGGACTAAGGAGCTGAAAAATGTCTTCAAACAGTCCGCTTTTGGGAGCCATTGAAAAACATCCACATATTTTCGAGTATTTCAAGACTCGATGGATCAGTAACTTCTCTCTAGCTTTTCTCTTTGTTCGAGCGTCTTCACGGGGCATGCCATATATCGAAACTCACATCTTGATGAGACAAACACGCTCACAAAATTTGAACGTGATCCGACTCGGGACGAATAAGATATGGACACTGCTCGAGACTGTAAAAACAACCACCTTAATGGTGATTTGGTGCAAGGAGGGTGCACGGGAATAGTGGGCGGCCGACCCCTTTTCGGTCTTTTACCCATAACTTTGTCCTGGAGTGCCCGATTAAGCCGAAACTTGACCCATAAGGGTTTTCGCCGTGTCGGATCCAATGGTGATGGTCCCATAATAATTTGATGCTCCAAAAATAGAGCTCTAGTTACGAGGTCCGTTTCAGGGTGCTAGAGACTGATTTTTCTGAAATTGTTTTTTTGTCTGCAATTCCTTAGACATGTCGGATTGCAACGAAACATGCCAGATGGCCTTTTGAAGTACTTGAGAAAATTTTTACTCGTGTCAGGAAAATTCTGAGACTGTTGAGAATTCCACAGTATGTCGAGGCTTTATTGACCGGCGTCCTCATTATTACGCAATAGGGACTAAGGAGCTGAAAAATGTCTTCAAACAGTCCGCTTTTGGGATCCATTGAAAGACATCCACATATTTTCGAGTATTTCAAGACTCGACCTGGTTGGTAAGGTAACTCAACCTCGGCTAGGCCAAGGCGATTTCTAATCTACTTTCTACATTTTTAAGTCTACTTCCCAGCTATTTGATCTCCAATAGACAATTGAGCTGGTGCATAGTTAATAAATTTCATTTTTTTTTCCAAATAACTTGATAGAGCAAAATGGTGGACCATGATTCGTGTAGTCAATCTCAATTAGTAGAGAAAAAACTCTAATGATGATGACAATAATTTTTATTTCAAATAACAAATAAAATTGGGCTAAAATATTGAGTGCAGCTCCACTTGGGTGCACCTGAAAAATATATAATTCAAAATTAGAAAATGGTGAACTTACCTTCGCAGCATAAATATTGGTTATTTCAAATTTTTCTAATATTTTAGGTGTGAGACGGTGACAAATACACATGCCAAAAATTGCAAATCTCTCACATATAGAAAGTAACTAAAATTCAAATAATAACATGCATTATCAACTGTTTGATCAAGATCAATCTGCCAGGAGGTGGACCAAAATTATTAAATAAAATAACTTTCGCATTTTTTTCAAAAAATTATGCAATGAACTATCTTTACTTACCCCTTATAATGTTAAACCATGAATACTATGCTTTAGATTTGAACCTATATGGCATGAGCACAATTTTCTTCTTCTTCTCCTTCTTCTTCTTCTTCTTATTGTTTTCTGGTTTTTTTTCAAAGAACCCCTATGTCCTGTCGGCTAACCCATCTGGATCGAGCACTGGGTCAGCAATAAGTGCTGCAACAAATCTAGCAACTGTAACTTTAGGCACCGAAACTGATGGCTCCATCATTACTCCATCAAGTGCTAACAGCCTAGTTGGGATCAAGCCCACTCTTGGCCTCACTAGTAGAGCTGGAGTTATTCTTATATCTCCTCGACAAGACACTGTTGGGTAAGCTTTCTGTACATAAATATGAGAAGCAATTATATAGCACAAACCCCCAATAATCCTTAAAGGACAGCATGCTTCACTCACTGTGAAAGTATATATACAGAATAGGATCATCACCACCGTTTGCTTCAATGATAGGTGGAGTAATATTGATCTTTTATTTTCTTTTTAGGAAGTAGTTCTTATTTATATTGGTCTTTCTATTTGAACAATAATCGTGAAATTAAGGCGGAACAGTTTGCGATTCTATGTCATACCCACCATACAAAGTGCGTATGGCATAGTTTCCTTTTCATCAGTTATGTGTGCTATTGCAAGAACAACATAGGATTGATTACCTCCTTCCTATCCACTCAGTATATTCAGATTCAATAGTTGTTATTTAGAATGCTACATACTGACTTTGAACAATTTCGTATACAGTTTGGATTAACATGTAGAAAATGGCAGGCCAATTTGCCGGACTGTATTGGATGCAGTGTTTGTTTTGGATGAAATTGTTGGTTTTGATCAAAGGGACAAGAAAGCTACAATAGCAGCATCCAAGTTCATACCTGCTGGGGGTTACAAGCAATTTCTCAAGGCAGAGGGTCTTAGAGGGAAAAGATTGGGGATCCTAAGAGAGCCTTTCTTCAATTTCTCAGGGACATCTGTGTTAGCACAGACATTCGAAACCCATTTTAAAACATTAAGGTACTAATTAGAGAAGCCACTTGAAATTTATTATGATGTATTATGATCGAAACACAGAGAAAGGGTTAGTACAGAAACTGATTACTTCAAAACTTGAGTATCAGTTTTGACATCGTTCAGAAGAAAAAATATCATGTAAGCCAACATCGTTATACTGCCATATAAGTCACTTTCAAACCGAGGGATCCATTAGGCCTAAATTTTGCACACACGTATGCCTCATCTGAAATATCAAAATTTATAAAAAATGAAAATAATCAACTATATAAATTTGCATACAAAATAGAAGACAATGAGGCTCCCATTTGGTGTATAAGAGATCTAGGACTTCATCAACTTAAAACAATTTTTTTTAAAATTGTTTATTTTTCATATCCAAGTTGTATTCAAAATTTGAACCATAAAAGATCCCTTTGGCTATGTTTTGGAGCTCAGCCTATACTATAGCTATAAGCCTGTTGGAGTGTAGAAGTTATTCCCTCTAACTAAATTTTCATAAGGATGTATTTTTCTTTGTTATCCTAAATCTGCACTTATTTTATTTTGATTTTTGTCTTCTTTAAAATTAAACTCATCTAAAAGATGAATATTGATTGAAAATACCACTTATAAAGAAAATATGAGTTGCAGATAGTATGAAAAAAACTAGATTGTAAAAACTCAAAATTCAAACACCATTGAAAGCTAAAGTTCCATTTTTCTTCTGTTTTTACTTGTTTCCTTTAAATTTCTTCTATCTTATGTTCTGTTAAAAAAAATTCCTAAGAGTTTTCAAATTATTATGGGGAATTATCAAATTTTGACAATATGCTATGGAATAACCGCATCAGAAAATTCTCAAATAGAATTATGATATGCTTTTTGTTGTGTCGCAGGCAAAAGGGAGCCATTCTGGTAGATAACGTAGAAATATCAAATATTAATGTCATTTTGGATGTTCGAGAGAGCGGAGAAGGGTTGGCATTGCTCTATGAGTTCAAAAAGGCATTGAATGCTTACTTGTCTGAGCTATTGGTTTCTCCTGTTAGGACATTGTCAGATGTGATTGCTTTCAATATAAAGCATTCAAAAGAGGTATCTCTTGCCCTCTCCCCCATCCCCTTCCCCTTCTCTACTTTAATTATAGAACTTGATGATGTTCTATCCTCATTTAATCTCTTTTGAATGTTAGCCCTGGATCAAATTGACTTCTACTTTTATTTTAACATACTAGGGTGTTCATTCTTTTCTTTTAGCAGGCCGAAATCTATCAAACGGATAAACGATTCCCTACCCATCTTCATGAATTCAAAAAGAACAAGAAAAATTAGAAGTATATTAGATCACTCTTTGATGGGTAGTAATTGTTGCATCAAAAAAAGACCCCAACAAGAGCCGTTTTGGTAGTATTTTGGTATATCAGGGTGTTGGGATAAGGCTCTGATGAAGAAGATGATATTACATCAGAGTGTTCACTCTTCTTCAACACATGTTCCATTTTTAGATCCTCCTTGTGTGTAGGATGCCTCTAATTACAAAAAATAAATATCACGACCAATATTTTACTTTTGTTCATGATTTGCAGTAGACATGAATACACCTTTTCAGTTGGTTCAAACCCGAGCTTAAGCATGATCTAGCAGGAGTAATTCAATCCAAAAATAACTCTGAATTGTTAAGGACAATGTTAACCAAACTAGTGCGATAGTATATTCCTTCATCTGACTTAAACCTCCAACGTGGATGGTTGGCTTGTTACAAAACCATGTAAGTACACTATAATGGGTCAAAAAGTAATAGCGCAGGTTACATCGCTTGAACATACAATTGAAATTCCCAGTTAGCGGGAAAACATGAAATATGTTGGTTTGTTTTCTTGGAAATATGGAATAATATATTCTATTAAGAAAGATGATTTTGTATTCTATCCATTATTTTCACGATCCTTTGCACTAGTCAAAAAAATAAAAAAATGGGGGAGTGAAAACTTCTATGTAAATTCTGAATATTTTGGAAGCAGACCATAATTACTGCAACAAATAATGGGATGGACATAAATTTCCTTGAAAAAATAAAAAATTTATAAAAATCCAAAAATATAATAATTTATTTGTAATATGTTTCTTTATGTTTTTATCATTTTGGTAAAATATTGAAGTCTTTTGGCCGTGAATACTTATTTTTACATTTTCCCTTCTTTTTAGATTATATCTAAAATAACCCCGATCACAAAATTTATTCTTTTAAATCCTTTTTTTTTTTACTACTTTTTAAACCTCATTTAGATGTGTTTTCTTTAATTTTACTTTAAACATGTTTTAGAACTTTTTTGGATATTTTGGGATTCTTTTGTATTGTTTTATTTTTAACACTTTTTGCCCTGGCCGGACCCTGGCCAACTCGGGCCAAGTAACTTAGAATTCAGCCGAGTTAACCTGGGCTCGACCCATGGCCGACTTCCATCCCCAAGTCGTGGTTTTCCAACACTGATCCTGATAAATGGTTATTTGGCACAGGAGAAGCTGAAAGAGTATGGACAAGACATTTTCATACTGGCTGAGAGCTTAAACAGGTCAAACAGTAGCCAAGTGAAAAGGGCCATATCAAATCTCAAAGAGTTATCAAGAAATGGTATTGAGAAGGTGATGAGGGAGAAGAAATTAGATGCTATTCTGGCTCCTGCTAATACTCCAGTCTATACCATATTAGCAATTGGAGGTTATCCTGGGATCACTGTGCCTGCTGGCTATGACGAGGAAGGTGTGCCATTTGGGATTTGTTTTGGTGGACTCAGGGGCTCAGAGCCCAAGTTGATTGAGATCGCCTATTCTTTTGAGCAAGCAACACACATTAGAAGGCCTCCAACCTTCAAGTCTTGATACAAATGGTTGTGTTTTGCACTTAATAGTACGACCCACTTTTATTTGAAGATAAATACAATGCATCCTGATGATTGTTATTAATGCATCTAAATTGGTCACTTGTCTGAATATTAATTATGTGGGTTTTTTTTTTTTTTTGTTTTTGGAGTAGTTCAGTGGTAGGAATAGAACTTGGGATGTAGCATTGCTTGACATCAACTAATAACCACTCCCATTGTGCTTTTCATGTTTGAATACACCCAAGAAAATGAGTTCAAGTGATATTTTGCTTCTTTTCTATCTATAAAATTTATGATACGAAAACCATACAAAGAGACCATTTACTTTTAGTACAAAGAAGTCATAATCGTTTTTGTCCGTCAGATTTCAAGTTGGGTAGTTGTAATAAATAAAAAATAAAAAATTCTCAAACTTTATGAGACATCCCAAAATATCCAATTTGGCATGTAATAGCCAGTAGCATTATTGACGTCCTTGTACCAAAGATAACTGGCTCATTGTACATAATACCTTTATGATATGAATACTCTTTAGATACTTAACTTAATCTTTCTTTCGTGGTAGGTCGATGATTACTTGTTAATCCAAATCCATTAATATTTCCCAGCTAATAGGTTCCATAAACACTTGGTTTTATCTTAGTATAATTTGATCCTCAACTCTTAGATTTCAAATATAATAATTAATAATAATTGTGACTTCCTTGTATCAAAAGTCAATTCATACATTATGTCACTACAATGCACTATTTCAGGTTCCATATTTACATTATGCAGGATGTCACTTTTAGTTTAGTGATATAACTTCAAGAAAATCTCAAACCAATGAATAACCAAAAAAAGTCATATCCTAAATATAAAAATATAAGGGAATCATCATATTAAAGGAAATAACAAAACTCTACTTATCTTTGTTTACGGATGAAACTTGGGAGAGAAAGAACAATGTTTCTTCCAGCTCAGTTTATTGGAAACAAAATCAATAAAAAATAATTGAAAAGGTTCATGTTATATTATCAATGTTATCAAATTCACTTCGCTTCCTTCAGATTTTAAGCATAGGCCGAAGCGAAGAGAAGTGTGGTGCCATCGCTCCGGTCAAATTCAGGCCACTTCAGGCTAGTCGGCCTACTTTTGTCTGCTTCGACCGAACCTTCGTGTTGCTTCTGTCAAAAAAGAAATACCTATAAAAAAATATTTTTTATTTTTTATTTTTTTATATATAAATATCTAATTTATTTATATTAATTTTTTAAAAAAAAGTCTTAAGTCTTCCCTTAATCGGCCCAAATACCGAAATACTTCATTTTCTCACCAAACCACAAAAAACCTCTAAAACGAATATGACAACATTGCATATTACATGTGACAAAACTTTGGCGTAACAACTTTCCATCATAGTCCGACTATACTAGCTAGACATTCGTCACATGGTCAAAGAGAAGAATAGAGAAACTTTAGAAAACAAAGAAAAAGGTTTTAGAAAGCGTCTAAAAAAAAAAAAACCTGTTATGCAAACAAATGAAAGAAAATGAAAAGAAAAAAAAGAAAAGATGTGAGAGTACTTGATAAGCTGAGCACACAGGTCTAACACCAAGAGTTGAGGTTTAAATGGGGGCCATTGTTTTGATCGTATAAGCTAGAGAAGATTGTGTTTGGAGTTGGAATAAGATTTAAAAGTACTAAGCCAAGGTACGCTCGTCTGAGCTCCACCTAATGGTACATCGTACGTACGGTTTTGAGGTTTTGTTTTTTTTTTTAAATAAAGTATATCATTTGGATAAGAGTCTTATACTCATAATAAGACTGAAATTAAAATCATTATGTTGTAACACCCAACACCTTGAACACCTATGCCTTCAGTCCATTCCTAGGTTTTAAGGATTTTGGTGAGTTTAAGGTCTTGCAAGAGTTGGGTCGAGGTTTACTAGAATTATAAGATATCTTAGAAGGTCTATAGTTAGGGTTATGTTTGCCTCGAAGGTTTGCCTAAAGGATTAGTGTAATTACGAAAGTTGGCTTTTTAGGGCTAACTAATTAACGTTTCCTAATGATGGGGATCCTATGGTAGTTTAGATGTTACTTGAGGCATATGGAGCACAGGATATGGTGCACCATCGGCTAATACTATGTCACTGGCACGATGCAAACTATAGTTACCGGAGCGCCCAACTAGGATGGCGCTCCCTCTCCAGAACTTAGCTCATGCGTTTCATGACCGGGATCTCGAACGAAACTCAATTTAAATTTTTCAGAAGCTGGCTCATATTTATAGGATTCTCGATCCCATGCACAAAGGATCTCGATCCCACTGTCCCACAGAACGCGTTCCTTAAATTGTAGATCTCGTTTCATAATAAATTAGATCCCTACATTCTCGAAACTTCATCTTTACATTCTCGGAACTTCCTAAAAGAACCTATTTAAATAATATTAACTTTTAAAATAAAATAATTATATTTTAACCCAAATTTTCATACAAGTGGAGTTCTACGATGGGAGCATAGACTAATCATGCATGGAACGCGATCCTTCCTTGAATGGAGCTCTATCCTTTCCAAATAGGAACATGGTTATTCATAGATGGGGGCGCTATCATGCTGTCGATGGAACCGCAAGCAATCTTAATGAATATAGGAATACAATCCCATTTGACATGGAACGCGTACCTATTAAATAAAGATCTAGATTTCGATGTATTGAGAACACACTATCTGTTCATACGAGATCTCGATCCGCTACTTTTACCCTCACCAAAACTCACTTTTCGAACTTCGTAGCTTTGGCAGCCATCAATCCAACGCTCCCGCTCCCTAAAGCAGGAGTTGTTCCCGCTCTCTAAACCGGAAGTTGTTCCCTCTCTCTAAATCAGGAGTTGTTCCCGCTCCCGGTAACTATGGTTCAAACTAGGAATGGAGTCCTTGGAAGGGAACAAAATTACGTTTTAGGTCTAGGATAGTTCTGGGGAAGTGATTAGGACTGACTGGCCCTATGGTTTAGGTTTACGGGCTCCAAGCAAGCCCTTTAGCCAATGTAGGATATCAAGCTGGTAACTGTGTTTTCTACTAAAGTCAGCCGTAAACCAATAAATATATGAAAATTCTAGCCCAAGATATTAATACACATAAAAGAAATTTCCAATTGAATCTAAAGGGATAAAATAAAGGAATCGGTTAGTTTTCAGCTGTTCAAAAAGGGAACAGAGCAGTTCGGAAGTTCAAAAATGGCAAAACTCACTTCAATACAAAGGAAAAAAAAAGAAGGGGATATTCTTTTAGTGGTAGTATACCCTATACCGCAATTATACGCTGTGGCTTTCATTCTCACTGACACCTTTAAAAACTACTAACTAATTTAAAAAAGGGGGATTTCATTCAAACTGACATCCTCAAAAACTACTAACTAATTTAAATCAGTAAGGGTCGTCTTCCCTATTGAATTACCCAAAAAAAACAAAAAAACCTTATTAGAGAATGTCGTCTTAAACCATGGCATACAACCTCCTCCAAGCTAAATATATGCATTCTGTGGCAGTATAAGAATTCCACTCCCAAACCATGGCATAAAGCCGAGAGGAAGTCTTAGACGAGGGAGAGAAGCTGAGTTCGTGGTGGTAGTACACCCCATATCTCAGTTGCACGTTGTGGCTTTTACTCATAGCTTCAAAAACCACTAACTAATTCAAAAACGACTAGGGGCCTATTATCCCTACTTACTTACTTAAAAATAAAATAAATAATAATAATAAAAGACTTTGAAGAGAATCTCGTCTTCAAACCCTCATATATTGGCTAGTGTTTGTGATCTAGCCATTCCTCCAATGGTCTATTGCAGATCAACAGTGAGAAACTCCCTCTCCAGTCCAATCTCCACCGTCCATCTACAAAGAAGGCCAGACCTGAAAATGACAGCACGTTGAACCACAGTAGGAGGACCATCCGCTAGTGTATAAAATATTGCAACGTACACTGACGGTCCACAAACAATGGGTACTTGCTCAAACCAAATTGCTCTGCTGCTCTTGCATGTCATCTCTCCCTCTTTTGCCTATGAGATCAAGGAAGCCACAGTGAACCAAATTCAAGAAGCCTTCAAGCGCCAGGAGCTCACATCAAGAGACCTTGTCGTGTTCTATCTCTGAGAAATTAACGCGCTCAACCTGCTTCTACGTGCAATGCTCGAGGTGAACCCGGATGCGTTGGACCAAGCAGACAGGGCTGACAAAGAGAGAGAGGCCACACATGGAGAGTGCGCCAAAGGGTTACATGGGATACCGGTGCTGTTAAACGGTAACATAGCAACACGAGACCAGCTCAACACCACGGCTGGATCACTTGCGTTGCTTGGCTCGGTTCGGTGGTGCCGCGAGATGCGGGCATGGTCAGGAGGCTGAGGAGGGCGGGTGTTATCGTTCTGGGGAAGGAGAGCCTTAGTGAATGGGCACATTTTAGGACGTTTAAGGCCCCTAATGGGTAGAGCAAATGGTTTGGAAATCCCCTCACGCATTAGACTCGCTAGGATCATTGACCCCACTGAGGGTTTGGATGGGGCGAGTCCGATTGCCTTACCCAGTCCAGTCCTAATCAAAACATACACGCAATTTATGCCTTCTTTTAGGAGTAAGCTTTTTATGCTTCCCGTACTGCATAAAATTTATATAATTCGCCTATTCAACTCTCCATTATGAAAAGATAGCTGAGATCACCCCAATCACAATGTCACGCCGCTGCACTAATTTATTTTTGGTCTTTTTTATACAAAATATTTTTGACACCAAATTATGTGCGTCCACTCTTGTTTTAAACTCGCATTGGTAAAAATATAAAACAAATATTTGTGACAAAATAAAGTTACCAAAATGCTTTTGAAAGTTTCAATAAGTATTTTGATCATTATATTTTATCAAAAAAAATTTAACATTATTTTTAGATGTAGCCATTGAGACGATGACTCGTACCAAATTTCATATTCATGCAATTTGTAACAAAAATTAAAAATAAAATACTTTGAAGCTTCGTACTAAATCAAACAGTCCGAAAGGAAGGGAATATATATCTTTTATACTATAAAGGAGGGTAAGAATAGAAGCCTTTCCCATGTAAGTAGCTTGGTTTTTTGTTAAGGCATCTAGTAACGCCCAATCGGCTCCAAGTGAATCAAGTGGGTTTGAGCCCCGAGATTTCTCTAATCATTACTTAGTGCATTTTTTAGTTCGTTGTGATTTAATATGTGGGAAATTTACATAAAAATCTCATTTTATAATTGAAGTTTAGAATAGGCTCATATATTTTGTATTTCACTCAAGTCCAATTTTTAAAAGCGAACATCATATTTAAGGTTTATTTTTTTTCTACACACCAGGTTAAGCTGAAATTTTGTGCGTTCATGCTAGTAAAAAATACAAAAATAAAAATAAAAATAAAATGACTAAATTACCACTAAACCTTGTAGAGACATTTTGGTCCTTTTATAGTTATTTAATTATTTTTAAAAAATTTTCAAATATGTCATGGTAAGATTATGGACACCCACCAATATTTGAGCTTTCTGATGTTAAATAATAATAATAATAATAATACAATATGCACTATGAAAAGTGGTACTTGAGTTTAAAATATAAAGTTATAAGCTATATGGATGTATTTAAATTTTAAAATAAAATGGAACCTTTCTTTAAATTTCTTATCAATTTATTATTATTTTTTAACTAATGTTTCTTACTTTATTAAATAAATACTCAAAGGACATTACATGAGAGGAAACACTAAGAGCAGGCAAAGAGGCCTCTCCTTTAGCCAGAGAGTCGACCAAGGAGTTCGCCTCACAATAGACATGACAGAATGTGACTGAAAAAGCAGCCACCAGGTCCATAATTTGCAACCAGGAAGACTTTAGCTCTTAAGGAATACACTACTTCTTCTTGCACCATTTAATAGCATTCAAAGAATCCCCTTTAATGATGCAATTACCCCCCAATTTCTAGCAAAAAAAAATTTAATCTCTTGCAACAATACCAATAACTTTGCTTGGTTAGTGGTGGCTACACTAATATGACCAGCATATTATAAGATAATATCTCCATAACAGTCACGCATCACACCCCCAACATCAGCCAAACCTATATTACCTAGAGAGCTCCCATAGAGATTTAACTTAAGACCCCTTCTGGTGCCACCCAAATACACCTTGATCTCATCTTAACTCTATACATCAAAAATAGGTTTGGCAAATTCAACAAAATATCAGGTTGTGAAATACCCCAACCCTCCTTAGTAACCGAGAACCAAGATCAAATAGACAACAATAAAGGTTACTTCCATGAAACCAATAATTTGATGAATGCTTAAGTGACTCTCAAATTTTCATTTCAAAAGAATGATCTTTGAGTACCTCATTTGTAAAGGGAGTTAATGTTACATATATTGCCACTGGAGCATGCCATACTCACTCTTGTGAAAAGATATGTTGCCTACAAAGGAGCATATTGCCCATTTGCTCCCTCGGATAAAACTCAAGCTAAGAGTTTTTTTATGACCCCAAAATTTTGGGTACTAAGATCGTGAACATAGTTATCCTCCAAAATAGAAAGGAAAATTCAAATTGCACATACTACATGCTTGAGAAATACAAAGTTTGAAGATTGATTAGCCACCATCCAATTTTTAGAGGGGCAAGGTCTAAGTGTTGAAGAACCCAAAATCCTTTTTTTTTTTTTTTAATAATTTTCAGGTGATTTCAATTTTTTAAAACCCGGTAGGTCAGTTCATAATCGCCTGATCCGACCCATGAATCAGTGGGCCGTCCAAGTTCTCTAATTATCAGGAATCGGTTTTGTCAGAGAACTGACCGATCCGGCCCCATATTGTGTTTTTTATTATTTTCTTATTTTATTATTTTTATTTTTTATCAATTTTAAATTTTTTTATTGGGCGTTTCTCTCAGCCATATCGCTGATTTGAATTGCCGATTTGTTGACCTAGAACAGTATCTCAAATGGATGGTTCACCCTTTCGGTCCGGGTTTTTAAATGTTGGGTGATTCTTAAGTCGATTTTCATATCAAAACTCCATCTCAAGTTTATGGCGATAAGAATTAATGCACAGCATGTTCCGGTAGGAGCATGTTCAGGTAGGAGATGCTAAATGCGCTCTTTTACTTTCTCCCTTGCCTCTACCATGCACATATCTCATTCTCACATGCCCACATACATAATGTTTTTTTTCCAAAGAAACGTTTGTCCGTTACTTGCCATTATGCTCTTTAGTTTACGATTTTATCCACAAGTGATACGTCTAACGCGTCCATGTCTTTTTGCAAAAGAATATAGGATGACCTCTTTTCAGCAACATCATATACTCCTGTTGGAGCACATCGTACTTTAGGCCCTGTTTGTTAGCTAGGAGAAGATAACATATTTTGTGAGGCACTACATTTTCCCCTGTTTGGGAATAGAGAAAAATGGCGCTAGAAAATGAGGAAATGCAAGATCCCCCTTATCCCTTATTTATTTCTCGAATTTTACGATCTCTCTCCCCTCTAGATCTCTCTATGCGTAAGATCTAGCCTGAGCTCCATCCGATTTTCACAAATAAATACCAAACGAGGGTTTTCAACTTTATGCCTGAGTTTTCTACTTTTACGTTTTTCTCATGTCTGTAATTTCTTAAATATTCTTCAGAAAAATAGCTTTCTCAGTTACTAAACATACCCTTACTCTATCGTATCAGATCATCTTAGAGTAATATTATTATATTACAAATTTTGAAAATATAACCTTTTCAACCCAGTTTTGAAAAAAGAAAAACACTATACAGGTGTACTATTATAGCCCTAAATTATAGGGATATATGATAAAAACATATATCATATCTATGATAAAAAGTAGTATACTTGGATTGAAGAGAGAATGTCTAATTTTGGGATTATGAAATTTAAGTCTCTTGGAACTTAATTTGACTTATAAGTAATTATCTCATTATTCTAAATTGGATCCTATTATTTTAGGAAAAAGTTTATATAGAGCCAAGGCTCTAAACATCAAATTAGAGCCCACATCAAAAATTTTACTAGAAGAGGTTGTTTTGATGCCCAAATATCGTTAAATCGATCCTCTCGAATCAAGATGCATGGACGCAAGAAAAAAATGGATTTCAAGTTTTGGAAAGTGTACATCTTGTAATGCATTTTAGGACCACCAATTTTCAAGATTTTCAAGTTTTCATAGATCTATTCTATCTACACTATTTTTGAAGCTTTAAATTTTATAATTAAAGATGAAAATATATTTTAACGCTATCATAAAGATTTCCAGTATTGAAACCACATTTTTCGAAATTATTTGAAGGTGCACTTTACTTTGATTGTTTAGAGCCTCGTGCTCGGTACAACTGCACCCATTATTTTTAAACAAGAAAATTGTCATTAGTGGGTCCTTGGCTAGCGGGACTAAAAGAAGTTAAAATTCTCATTAATTACTACGCCCAATGAAAATAATTTTTTGGAATACCGAAGAACAAATTGAGATTTTTATAAGTATCACGGATTTAACATTTTGACACAGGTCATTCCTATATAGGCACACAGAGTTGAAAAAACGGATCAGCGGCGCAAATCATCCACCCCCAATCCCAATCTGGATCGGCTGGATCGCTATCCGAATCATTCCGGATCATTTAGATCGGTGCTCCAAAAAAATTAAAAAATTAAAATTAAAATTAAAATAGGGGTCTATGGGGTGGGGATTTAGGCGGGGACCAAAAAAAACATTAGATTAGCTTAAAGAAAGAATGAAAAACAATGGAAAGGGAAGTTTTGTAGGGGAACTAAGTCGGGACTTATACCATTCTAGAACCAGTTCAGTCCGAACTGATTCCACATATGAATCGACAACCCAAATCGGAAATTGCTAGGATTTAAAACACTACAGGCATATGTTAACCCTCGAGATCCAAAGGGCAGACATGCATACACAATATTTCATTTTTAATAACATTTTACAAATTCTTATCAATTGAAATTTGCAAACAGGTTCACCTCACCGAGACATAACAAAAAATATAAAATATATAATATAATACATCGAAAAGAAGTTCACCAAAATGCTTCCACCCAATGTTTAATAGTTCAATCTATGGGGTTGGCTCACAACTATTTTCAACTCGATTGGGATTGATCTTCGCTTGTTTCATAAATGAGCTATGGGGCTTGGCTTGTCGTGCCTCAAACATAGCTCCTTCCAAGCTGAATTGAGCCAACTTGCTTTATGAAAATGTATATAATGAGATCACTTACTTTTGATACAAGGAGGTCACAATTATCATTGTTAGATTTGAAATTGAATGGTTGAGGTTGTGCTATTGTTAGGTACAAAGTCCAAAACAAAATTTATCAAATATTGTGACACTTTTATTCATTGGGTTTCACATACAATGGCTAAAATTGATTGTAACCTCGACATAGCAAAAATAGATGGCTTCCTAATATAAAATCCCTTTATTCATTGAGGACCTATAGTGCCAATATGCTTGCTCTACCCATTGATACTAATGGTTCAAGCACTAAACTCTCTTTTTTGCAGAACCCATATGTCCTATCTGCTGACCCATGTGGATCAAGTAGTGGGTCAGCTGTGGGTGTGGCCACTAACCTAGCAACTGTAACCTTGGGAACCGAAACAGACGGCTCCATCATTTGCCCTTCAACTGCCAATGCAGTGGTCAGAATCAAGCCCACTGTTGGTCTTACTAGTAGAGCTGGTGTTATCCCTGTTTCTCCAAGACAAGACAACATAAGGTAGATTTTCTAGTTTGAAGTAACAATTTCCCAGCACTAGTGGCTAGCATTCCATAAGTTTTATTTTTTAGTTGAATAATGCTCTCAATCTATGTATATATAATTTATAGGATCATTTCCACCATCACCAGCATATTTCACTAATGAAGAAACGATATTTACTGCAAAAAGGTTTGAGCAATTCATAAAATTAACGTGGAGAAATTTGGCAGGCCAATATGTAGGACAGTATCAGATGCAGTATACGTGTTAGACGAGATTGTCGGTTTTGATCGGAGAGACAGGAAGGCAAATAGGACAGCATTAAAGTTCATACCAGCAGGAGGTTATAAGTGATTCCTCAAAGCAAATGGTCTTAAAGGGAAAAGATTGGGGTTTGTAAATTTTTCGATTTCCCCGAGAGATCGGTGGAAGCTCAGACATTTGAAGTTCATTACGAAACACTAAGGTATTCATCAAATTGACCTGTCTGCCCAATGAGTTATGATTAAGGGGTTTAGTAGTCGGAACCTGAACTTCAAAATCCTTGTAATGAATAAAAAACATTCTTTGAATTAAAAACCTGCTAATTAATAATATGATTATTCTCTATACTCTATGAAAAATAATAATATGATGGCATATAAATGTAAGCTACGAAAATCACATGTGAATTATTTCTGAAGTTATTAGCATAACTTTTTTGGTGGCAGGTGCTTTTAACACAACTTTCTACACCCAAAGTTGTAAGTATGAACAAAAATATAAGTCTTAGAAATTCAAATAATTATTTATAAGGAAATTTTTATTTCTTGGAAAAATTAAATTTGAAAGGACAGAAAAGAAAGTTTTCCTTTTTCTTACTTTATTTGATGTGTTGTATGTCCCATTTTTTATACATCTTATAATTCGAAAGAAAATTCTACCATTATCTTCAGGATTCATAAAAAAATTTGATAAAATTTTGTGATGGCTGTCTACCTAATACAATCTATCTCCTTTACCCGGGCTTGGGATGGGATAAGAGAAAGTTTAAGATCCTCACACCACTTAGCCCAAAAAAAAAAAACGATGTACCATTTTTCATAAATCATTTCAAGGTAAACCAAAGCTTCAAAAAACTAATTAAGAATTACCTCATTGAAAAAAAACACAGCTATGTTGAGTATATGTGAATTAATTGTCACCCAGGCAACATGGAGCTGTTTTGCTCGACAACATTGAGATACCACATATTGATGTCATTTTAGACCCTACAAAGAGTGGGGAAGAGTTAGCACTTGTATATGAATTCAAGAAGGCACTCAATGCTTACTTATCAGAGCTGGTAACTTCTCCAGTTAGTTCATTGGCAGATGTGATCACTTTCAATCAATTGCATTCGAAAGAGGTCTCTCTTTGTTACTTCCTCCCTTACTTTGTTGGAACTTTAATGCAGTTCATTTGGTGAAGGTAAAATGTTAAGGGAAAGCTTTCTATGTTCTCCCTACAAAATAGAAGTTCTATCCTCCCCCTTATCCAACCGTCTATTTTTTAATGGAGGGTTAATATTGCCCGAATCACAATGTCATGTCTCTACATTGTTTTATTTTTAAATTTTTTTTATATACTGTTTTGACACCAAATTTTGGATGTCCATTCCTCTATTAAATTCGCACGAAATAAAAATATAAAAAAAAAATATTTTCAATAAAATAAAATGACCAAAATACCTTGAAAATTTCAAGGGGTATTTTGGTCATTATTTTTTATTGAAAAGTTATTGTTAATATTTTTTATAGATGTGCTCCAATGAGAAGATGGCACGAACCAAATTTCATATTCAAAATATTTGTATTAAAAAAGCTAAAAATAAAATACTTTGAGACATCGGATCTAAGATCAAACAGTAGGTGGCTCTCTTGATAAAAAATGGACGGCTGGATGGTAGGGGTAGGATAGAACTTCTATATTGTAGGGGGAACATAGAAAGTTTTCCCTAATGTTAAATGTGTGCTAGCTACTAGAAATTAACTGGTTATTACAATTATTACTACTATCTACTACAACTACTGTTACTGCTACTGCTACTACTACTGCTTGAGGTACAACTACTGCTACTGCTTGAGCTACAACTACTGCTACTGCTTGAGGTACAACAACTGCTACTGCTTGAGCTACAACTATTGATACTGCTACTGCTACTGCTACTACTGCTTGAGCTACTGTTACTGTTGTTGTTGCTGCTGTTACTACTACTGCTACTGCTTCTTCTGCTGCTACTGCTGCTGCTATTGCCGCTACTGCTACTGCCGCTACTGCTACTGCTGCTACTGCTGCTGCCACTACTGCTTGAGAAAAACTTTCTTTATGTTATTACAAATTACAAACTTGAGAATAACTTTCTTTATGTTTATCAA
This sequence comes from Amborella trichopoda, assembly GCF_000471905.2. Next base: position 4,388,470 of record NW_006499827.1, read on the forward strand.
AATTAAAATGTAAAAAGCAATAGCTAGCTTAGTCCTTTTAATCTTATGTCCATTATCAATTCGTTGCTAATTTCTTCCGATTTGACTTGTTTAGATTTTGAAGCTATTTTCAGGCAAAAGACAATTTTCCTTTCAAATTTGTGTTGCCAATTTTCGTTTCGGCCTAAATAAATCTTATTATTGGGAAAGTCTTTCTATAGCAGGATGCTTTAAAATCTCTTGGTAAATTCATTTTATCAAATAATATCAGAGTTCTTATAAGTGACGGATCTTATTTTGATGAAATAAAGATAAGTTCAATTTAGAGGAGATAAGTTGTTACTAACGTAGCAAGTATGGAGGAAACCGAAAAAAATAAACTTTGCAATTTTAAGAACAAATTCATAGGAGATAAGTTGTCACTTAGGTAGCAATTAGGGAGGAAACCAAAACAATAAGGGTGTGGTTTCTATAAGGTTGCAACCTTAAACAATCCAATTAAGGTGTATCTCTAAATTTTATCACAACAGGTAATTTTGGTATAAAAATTTATTAAGATTATCTTAAAAAAAAATTTGTATCTAATTATAAAGCTTTAAACTCCAAAAATGATTACAATCAGGTAGATCTATAAACATTTGAAAATCTTGAAACTAGATGATCTAGATCATGTGCTGCAAAAAGTTCTTTTTTTTTTTCATATTCTTACATCTTGGTATCGAGATGATCAATTAGAGGGTTTTTCACATTAAAACAGCTTTTTCCGATGGATTTTTGAGGTGCATATGTAATTCTATATTTTAAGGTTGCAACCTTATATAAACTTTTTCCAAAAATTAAACTTTGAAATGTGAAGAACAAATTTAGAATACTTATAAAAGTGGCTTCCTAGTGGGTAATTATTCATTTTATCAATTGATGTCGCCTTTCAAAATTGATGGTTGCAAAACTTAATACTTATAGCCGCGGCAATGGGTGGCCCGGCCCTAAACAAGTAGGGCCTGGGCCACAAACTATGGCCCAAGGGCTCTGCTAGGGCCAGTGCCAGCTCAGTTCGGCCCAATCCAGCAGATTTTTTTCTTGTTATTCTTTTGTACTTTCCTCATTTGCGTTTGGTCCAGCTGACACTCACAAGGCCAGGACCAGGCCTTGGCCGGCCCTATGGGAACAGGGACAAGGGCTGGGCCAGGCCTGTTGCCATCCTTACCCTATACAATTCTGGGACACGGCTTTATTACAGCCCTTTATATCTCTTCAATATTTCTGTTATTATGCATATGAGATAAGGGGAGAGAAGAAAGACATATACTGTTGAAATAAAGAACACTTGCTTCTAAATAAATAGAGATGACCTTGGTTTAATTATGTGCAATAACATGAACATGCTAAATAAAGATTGACCTCTGTATCCATCTCCTCGTGATTCACTTATCTTGGGTTGGAATTTCAGATGAAATTTGCCATTTGTACGCATTCAAAACATTAAAATTCAAAAAAATGAGCATTATCAGATTGAAGACGTGTTAGAAGATCAGAATTCTAACTTATGCAACTGAAATGGCTGATTGGCACAGGAAAGAATAAAAGAGTATGGACAAGAGATTTTCATAGAGGCCGAAAATTTGAACAAGACTGACATTATGAAAGCGAAACTTGCAGTATCCAATCTAGCAGAGCTATCAAGAAATGGTATTGAGAAGGTGATGAAGGAGAAGAAAGTAGATGCTATTCTGGCTCCTGCTAATACTCCAGTTTATACCATATTAGCAATTGGAGGTTATCCTGGGATCACTTTGCCTGCTGGCTATGAGGAGAAAGGTGTGCCATTAGGGATTTGTTTTGGTGGGCTAAGTGGCTCGGAGCCGAAGTTGATCGAGATCGCCTATTCTTTTGGGCAAGCAACACAAATTAGAAACCCCTCCCCCCCCCCAACTTTAAATTTTGATGCAGTGGTATGACGGCCTGTAAAAATACTTCTGTGGATGTATTTTCACATGAAAAAACTCTCTAATGTGATGAAAAAACTCTCTAATGTGATTAGATATGAGGGTTTTTTCCACACCAATTGGTCCAAACGCCTTTTTTTCACGGCAATTGATTGCCAATTAATGTCACCTAATGATATGAGGGAGTTTTTTCATTAAATACAACTCCTCAATTTTCTATCTTTTAGCTTAATAAATTTGAGCTTGGTTGCGAGTCATGTAATTGAGCCACTAAATAGACTGGCATGCCAAACTTCAATGTGGATTTCCCTTTATGGTCTCATCGTTGTTTATTTGTAATTTGTAAGAACCTTAATGAAAGGTGCCCTCGCATAATGTAAAAAAAATTACTCATTAGTTTTTAAAGTAATAATAACTTAAAAGACTATTAAAACTAGTGCTGGAAAACTCAAATCGGAACGGTTAAGTAGACATGGTGCCGGAAGAGGTTCAACCTTCTTAATCGGTAAACCAGCTGGTGCAGCCGGCCTAACCGAGCAAGTCCCGGGTGGTCAAAAAAGTGTTAAAAAAATACAAAATAAATCTAATAAAATATGAGAATATATTTTAATGATGGTTAAATAAAGCACATCTAAATGAAATTGAAAATTAATGAAAACAAAGATCTTAAAGACAATTTGTCACCAGGAGTATTTTTGAAATATTTCAAAACAGATGGGAACATATAAAAATAAGTATTGATAGTTAAAAAAAATTTCAATCTTTGTCAAAATGATGAAAAATATTACAAATAAAATCCCTTATTTTTTGGGATTTTAAATATTTTTTGAATTTTTTAAAATACCCAGCTAGTTCACCAAAACCAATAGAAATCATGGCCGGTTCGAATTAACGGCCCGATTTTTTCTATGCTGATTGAAATCGAAAAGTGTTTAATATTAGCTTTGAGTCGGTTTTAGGTTTCTCCTATTCTAGAAGGAATCTTTCTCAAAATCTGGAACATGCATGAATATATTATGGGAGTGTATACAATGAAACCATCTATCTATGGTACAAAGAGGTCACAATTATTTATGACCATCCAGTGTGAAATCTGATAGCTTAGATGTGTCACAACGTTTGAAAAAATTTCTTTTAAACTTTAAGCTTGGTCAATAGAATAAATGCAACCACCCAATTTCACATCCAATGGTCATGATTAATTATGACCATCTTGTACCAAAGGTAAATGGTCTCAGTATATATTTTTCCATATATTATAGGGCTGAGCATATTGGGACCACCGGAGTCCAGTTGGAGTTGAGAGAGCAACTTGGCCTCGCCCTATCAACAAGGCTGAGTTTCCCCAATTTGTACACACAACTCAAGGATATAAAAAAATTCAAAAAATTTTAAAATTTTTTATAAATGTTGGATTGTTATGTAATAGTTAGATGCTTTTGGTAAAGATTGCAGAGAGTTTTAGGTATAATCCCTATTTCAATATTTCCTCTCTTTTTTGGATTATTTTTAAAACGTATAGTTTGCATAATGTTGCATCCTTAGACAATCAATATAAGATGCATCATCAACCTTTGTTATAAGATGCAATTTTGATGCATCTTCAAACTTTCTTATAGGATGCAATTTTGACGTAAAAGATTCTTAGGATGGCTTGAGAATTCCGCGAGTAAATTGCCTCGGCCAAGGGGCGAGCTCATTGGCCGAGGCAGTCCTGGCACATTGATAGGGTTCCATTTGAGCATCATGATATTCTGGTTTAGGAACGAAACTCCCACCCACTCACCTTTAGAATAAGTGGCATGCTAGAGTTCCACTTTCACTGATGCTTTTCCAGTAATCAAATGCCTCTCCCAATGGCAGGGCTCAGCTGATTAAATAAAAAGAGAAGAAAAAAAAAACTATTTTTACCACTCAAAGAAAAAATAAGATATTCAAAGGGATCTATATTTCTAAACATAAGACATTGCAATGTATCTATATTTCTATGAAAAAATTTATATAATGTTGATTCCCTAAACAATGAAATCAAGGCGCACATAAAAAATTCATTAAAAAAAATTATTTTGATGCCGAAAAACCCTTAAATAGATCATAACAACCTTGAGATACATGAACATAAAAAAATGGACTTCAAGTCTTTAAAATAGTATATCTTATGTCTAGACCGTCAACTTTCAAGTTTTTCAAAGTCTTCATAGATATCAACTTTCAAGTTTTTCAAAGTCTTCATAGATATGCTTAAGCTACACTATTTTTAAAGCTTTAAATTTTATAATTAGAGATGAAAATACATTTTCAGGCCATCATAATGGCTTTCAATACTTAAACGATATCTTTAGACAACATTTGAAGGTGCGTCTTATTTGGATTATTTAGGGCCTTGCCGATACTAGTACCATGCACCAGCGTTGCAAGTGTTATTAATACGTTATGCATTAAGCCGTAATAAAGTTATATAAAAAATAAAAAATAAAGAAAAACATAATATCTCTTTAGATTTGAAAGAAAATAATATAAAGATAGAAAAGTAGAGACATTGGGTCTAAGAGATGCACACTTAAGCCTTAGAGAAATCTAGATAACCAAAAGAACAGACTTTCCGCCCTCGGCATTATCTTCTTCCTCAAGTTCAACTATATTTCCCAATGTCATCAAATTCCCGTCGCATCGGCCTCTTCGGCTGAAACCTTCGGATTTTAAGCATAAACCGAAGCGAATAGAAGCATGGTGTTGCTGCTTCGATCATATTCGGGCTGCTTCGAGCTGCTTCAACCGAAGCTTTGAGTTGCTCGGTCAGAAAAGAGATAGTATTTTTCAAAAATATTTAATTTTTAAAATTTTTTAATATTTTAAATTTTTCCATTATTTGTATATATATTATATAAATATCTGATTTATTTATATGAAATTAAAAGCAAAACGCCTAAAGTCTTCCCCGAATCGGCTGAAACACCGAATTGCTTCATTTTTCTAACCAAACCGAACAAGACTTCGAAGCGAATCTAACAACATTAATATTTTTTAATTCTACTCCAAATAATAAAATATTAGGCTTTATATAGGTTTTGGATTATATAACATGATACAAATCTCTAAAATATAGGACATATGTTTTAGGTATGACGGAAGTGGTGCTTTTGAAGCCATAAAAATAAGAGAAGAAAAGAGATCTACAAAGCTCAAAATATAGATAGTAAAAATCAACTATGAGATTAAACTATCCTATGTTTGTTTTTTTTTTGCATTAGCTTTCAAGATTTTTTTATGCTTTTTAAATACCATTTTAACTATTTTTTATTCTTCAAAACATTTATATCCAATCTTTATATTAAAATTTGTAATTTTTAATTCATTTAAAACATTTATATCATAAATGTTATGTTTTAATTTTTATTTATTATATTTTTAATCAATAATTTTATAGTACTTAAATATTTCTTACTCTTTATCTTGGGTTTATAATCCAAATGTTGTCAACCCTTTTGTCTTAATTTTTCGGCATCGATATTAGACACGCCCTTACCTTTCCTTTTTTTTTTTTTTTTTTTTTTTTTTTTTTGTGCAAGCTTTCTATGCTTCCCCTACCACATAAATTTATATACTTCCCCTTATCCATCCGTCTATTCTGAATGGAGGGCTAAGATTGTCCCAATCATAATGTCACACCTCTATACCATTTTATTTTTAAATTTTTTTTTATAAATCATTTTGGTGCCAAATTTTGTACGTTCAATCCTCTATTAAACTCGCACTAACGAATAATATTCAAAAAAAAAATTCAATAAAATAAAATGACCAAAATACCCCTAAAATTTTCAAGGGGTAATTTGCTCATTATATTTTATCAAAACATTATTTTTAATATGTTTTATAGGTGCGCCCTAATGAGAAGATGGCACATACTAAATTTTAAATTCATTCAATTTGTATAAAAAAAACTAAAAATAAAATACTTTAAGACGTCGGATCTAAGATCAAACGGTAAGTGACTCTCTCGATCAAAATTGGACAACTTGATGGTAGGGGAAGCATAGATCTTCTATGTTGTAGGGGAAATAGAGAAACCTTTCCCTTTTTATCAAATAACTTACGAGTTAGTTTTTTTGAAGATGTTAGTAGGTAGTGTCGGTGGGAATGAAAATCTCAACGTGATGACTGCTGACTAGAGTATGGGGGTAAATTAAAATTTAAGATTTGAAATAAATTCTCTATAAAAAATATCATGCGTTTTCTCTCCTTAAAAAATTTCATGTACTTTCTCTCTCTGAAATTTGATCTAGTTTCCCTCTCTAAAATTTTAATATAAGTTTTAAGTTTTAAAGATAATTAAAAACTATGTCAAAAATTAAAACTTAAGAATTTATATGGTTTCTCTCTCTAAAATTTTAAGATTCTCTCTCTAGAACTTTAAATTTAAGATAGTTTTTCTCTCTAAAAATTTGAGATAGTTTCTCTCTTTAAAAAATTTCATGTGTTTTCTCTCTCTAAAAAATTACATGTACTTTCTCTCTCTAAAATTTGATATAGTTTTCTTCCTTAAATTTTAATATATTTTCTCTCTCTAAAATTTAATATAATTTCTTTCTCTAAAATTTTGATATGTTTTTATTCTTCAGCAGCATATGGTAGTTATTCTCAATGCCGCTAGGCTTTCATTTTCATTCACAGACGAAAGGTCTTCAGTCATTAGGGTTGAGAAGCCTACAAGCCTCAAAATATTTATTCAATCTAACTTACCACAAGGCGATGGGTCTATGAAAACATGAGTCGTTTCCATAAAATGTCGATTCCACCTATTTTGGTGGAGTTGAGATTTTCCAAATTCTGGCTTAAAATGGGTTCAGGAATCCAATCTCAATTCCAATAGTAATGTCAATTATAAGCAAAAAACACGATCGGCGCGACCTTTTCCAGAAAAAATGACTCCTATAAATCTGAAGCCAAGAAACCGGACACAGTGTTGCATTCCATCGACTAGTGTAAAACCCTCACTAAAAGCCCTTTTAGGCTTGACTTTCTAAAACACAACTGAAAGACTTCCTCTTTCTTCCATGGTCCAACATCATTTTCTTGAATGTTCCAAATGTGGGCAAGAAACATCTCCTCAAGGTTTGGCACCCGGGAGGGACAACTCCTTTATTTTCCCTTAATTGTTTACAAAGAATAAAACCCGAGTTTTTGAGGGAGAAAATAATTCACCTGCCTTAATGCCCTCAAACCCTTTAAAGGACCTATTAGTACTAAAGATAGGAAGTGCCTCCCAAAAAAAAAAAAATGTCCAAACCAGGAAAGCTTATGCGTAATTCGAGCTAAAAAATGAAAAAGAAAACTAACCCATAGATAACGTACATATCATGGTCAAGACCAATTCAGATTGGCTATTTGCCTAGTTGGATTACTTATCGGTCTAGTCCAAAGTAAAAGTTGTGTCAGGTAACGAGCAATAAAAATTAGCGTTTGGCCAGTCTAACGGGCCAGTTTCAACTGGTTTAATCAGCAAAAAAAATAGTGCATTATTTCCTACTATGTTTAAGATTTTTAAATAATTTTTTATATTTTTTCACTCATTATCATCAAAGTCTTTTCCCAACTAATTGGAATTAGCTACACGAATCTTAGTCAGTCATTCTACTCAATTAAGGGTCATAACTTCAGTGAGGCCATAAGTTTCATATCTTTTCTCACTACTTCCAACTATATCATTTTGGACCTGCTCCTTATTTTTTTTAAGTCTTCCACTTGAACTGACTCGCACCTCCTAACAAGTATTGTACTGAGAGTGTGTCATACATGGTTAGCCCACCTAAGTCTATTATCTCTCATCGTATCATCTATTGGCCCCACATTTTCCTGAATGTATTCATTTCAAGTTATATCCCTTCTTGCCACTCATCCATGTCAACATCATCATCTCCGCTACTCTCATTCTATGGATATATATTTTTTGAACGCCCAACGTTTTGCCCTATAAAGCAAGGCTAGTATCACAACTGTCTTATAGAACTTGCCCATTCAACTTCATTAATATGCGGTGATCACATAAAATTTCAGTTGCACATCTCCACTTCACCCATTCAGCTAAGTCTATGTGTGACATCTTCCTCAATCTCTCAATTTTCCTGGATTATCCACCCAAGGTATCGAAAGTGTGCTCATTTTGGTATTTCCTGACCGTCAATATTAACTACTTCATCATCTTTAGTCCTATTATTACTAAACTTACATTCCATATACTTTGTCTTAGTTTGGCTAATTTTGAAACATTTAGATTATAGAGCATCCCTACAAAGTTTTAACTTTGTGATGACGCCACTTTGGGTCTCATCGATCAAAATTATGTCTTATGCGAACAACATATACCACGGTACCTCATCTTGTAGATGCCTAATTAAGTTGTACGCAATTAAGACAAAGTGATATAGACTCAATGATAACCCCTAATGTAGACAGGTTATTACTGAAAGCTAGTTAGAGCTCCATCATACATATCTCTTACCAAATCAATGTAGTATTTGAAGACTCATTTATTTTCCAACACCCACCAAATCAAATCTCGAGATACTCTATCATAAGATTTATCTAGATCAATAAATGTTGCGTGTGTGTGGCAATTAAAGGTTTTAAGAGTGCTTATAATTGAACTTTTATATAATGGAACATGAACTCAGTGGGAGTGTGGCCATTTGTAGACCATACTAAACAAACGATGTTTGTTGATACCAGACTGAGCTTGACATGCTAGGCTAGCTGGTTGGGAAAAACTCATGTTATATAGGCATAGAGATTAAACCGATAAGGGTTATAATGAGTCATCTTTTGATGAGATCGGAATATGTCTGGATGAGTGAACCGAGGGAGTGTGTGACATTTGTGTGTGATGGTGACATTTAAAGATGGACGCTAAAACTTCATCTGCGTACCATCACACGGCATGCACATACGATAGCCGTTTCGGGAAAGTGAACCACCTTTCAGGATGAAGCTTGTGCATGTGCGAGAGACTACGCCTATGCGCCATAGATATATATGTCGCATCAGGTCTAGGTGACTTTAGTATATCTCTAAGAGAGAAATTGAAATCCATATACTGAGATTACGACCCCGTGCCCATTAACTAGACTTTGATGACCCACTAATGAGCCCTTGCATGGACTATGGGTCATGGGCAACACTGGGTCGGTTTGAGAAAGCAAGTGTGAACCGTAATCTACAGTATACGATAGAGTGCCCCAGTGTTTATTTATTTATTCCTATACCATATGGGTCATTTTCCAAACAAAAGTATTTAATTATATTTGTTTTGATGTTATATTATTTTTAGAATTGTTATTTGAAGTTTTCTGGATCTCTGGGTATTATATAAATATAATTTAGACTTATAAAAACAGATATATTAATTTTACATTGATTTAAATATTCAAATAGTTTTAATAAATTCTAAAAATATTTATTTTAATTTAATATTTTTTGAAATTGCATGGCGGCCCAATTGTGCATATGGACCCTCTATGACAAGTTGATGGGGCGCATGAGATGCCATCATGGGTAGCATGCCCCACCTCTTGAGTCTTTCCATTTTATTGTGATCAAGTTATTTAGCTTGAAGCCCACGATATTAAGTGTTTTGAAAAGATTGGATTTTTTCAAAAGTTTTGAAACATAATACGGAATGTGTGAAGGGGCTTGTGCATAAGTATGGAAAGCACAATATTATAATTGATATTTCTTTTTTTATTTTAATTGATAGGAAAATGGTTTAGAAAATGAGGGATAAAGGTTCTAGAACCTTCCATATGATCTTGATGGCCTATCTATAGAATAGAATGCTCATATCTCTTACCCACAAATCACTCAAGATCAATGGTGCATATTCAAACTCATAAGAAAAGACAAGCCATGGAAAACTCTAAGAAACTCTTACAACCCCTTGAAGCATCATAAAAGGGGGTGGCCCCTACCCATATTTCTCTACACCATATCTCTTTTCTCTCTCTCATAAGACTCCCATAAGGGGTATGCCCCAAATAAAGTATCTCCCTCTCCCCACATAGAAATTCTCTCTTATAGCAACTTTTTCTCTCTCTCTCTCTCAACTAGGTTATCAAGGGGTTCTACCTAAATTTGAGATTTTGTTTGAAAGAAGTTCTTGTTCCATTGGAGGGTTTTGGCCTAAATTGCCTTCCGATGCTTGAGATTGAAGGTTGACTATTAATCCTGCGTCATCGAAAGGTGGTGACTTGGTATGGGGTGTAAGAAGCTCAGTTGAGATAATCTCTGACATTATTTTTATTGTTTATTCATATATTTATCTTTTGCGTCTTTTATTATTCCCAAGCATAGTTTGTATCTTTCTTTGATTATTAAAAGCAAGGTTTTGAGTAGCAACAAGTTTTAAGATCCAAGCTTTATTTCTTTTGAAGTTGATTTATTGTAAAAAGATTACTTGTGAGTGATCTAAGTCGTGAAGAAAAAGAAAAAGAAGAAAAAACAAAAGAATATATACTCTAGCTAGATCACATAAAATCACATGTAGAGGTCTTTCTCTTCGCCCTAAACTATGTTTTATATTTTGGTTATGTTTTCAAAATCCAGCCTAACAGATTCAACTAGAGATCCAACTAGTTCTAACTTGACCAAACACTCCTACCACTAAAGTGACTCGTCCGATCCCGATAACAGTGGTTGAGATTATCCCCCTCTCCAATTCAATCTCCACCCCCTCCACAAAGCGCGAGTAGGTGCAAAAGAGAATGGGTATGCTACCGAGCACATTCTTGCATCTCTATGAAATTGTCAGGTCAGAACCGCGGATCGGAATTTACAGTATACCACAGTGCAAAATACATCTACAGTTTGATCTAGACTTCGAATGTAATTTAGTAAAGTGATCCGACCAGAAAACACATCAGAAACCATTCACTCCCAAATGATGCCACATTCATTATGCCTGATTACTCTCCTTATCTCTCACCTTCTTCTCTCTTCCTCCTTCGCCATGGAGATCAAGGAAGCAACAGTGAGCCAAATTCAACAAGCCTTCAAGCACAAGGAGCTCACCTCTAGAGACCTGGTTGAGTTCTATTTGCAACAAATTAATGAGCTCAACCCACTCTTACATGCCGTCCTCAAGGTGAACCTGGAAGCGCTGGACCAGGCTGGCAAAGAGAGTGTGCCAAAGGGTTACATGGGATACCGGTGCTGCTAAAGGGTAACATAGCCACACGAGACCGGCTCAACACAACCGCTGGATCACTTGTGTTGCTTGGCTCGGTGGTGCCACGGGACACGGGCGTGGTTAGGGGGTTGAGGAGGGCTGGTGCTATCATGTTAGGGAAGGCGAGTCTCAGTGAATGGGCGTATTTTTAGGTCGTATGCTGCGCCTGATGGATGAGGTGCCATTGGAGGTCAACCTAAGGTAACAGATGGGTCCTTTTCTTATATCATTTTCCAGTTCTATGTTCTTCCCTGTATTAATTCTCAGTTTTCGTACCAGCGGCTCGAGTTGGAACGGAGTGACTCTTAACGCCACACTTTGGGACTCGGCTTGAGGCCTTCTCTAAATCATTTTTAACTGTACTGCCAAGTAAGCAGGCCTTCCTAAAATCTGGTTTAGAAAGGCAAATCGTCGATCTGGATTGACATATCAAACCGATTCTGGCGTTCAGTCCATAAAAATAAAAATTTTAAAAAATAATAAAAATAATGAGTACGAACCAAGTGGTCAAGTTCTAATGGACCGATTCCTTGATAGAATTGGGTGAGTCCATCTAAGTAGGATTGATTCATCAACGATTCCCCGTCTAGATCAACGATTCCCGATCCGGTAACAAATTTTAAATAAATAAAAAAACTACGTATTCAATTAGATACCAGATGACAGGTGACTCGAGGTAGGCGCCCGAGTCTGAGTAACTTTCAACGCTATTCTATTCTCTCTCTGACGTATAAGCATGGCTCATGACATTCTTCCCCTGTAAGTGCTTCTCTCTTGTGTTCTTTTTGCCTCTGGTCTCCAAAGAAAATCTTGCTCCCCTATGAAATTTTATCCATAAATCTCTCATTTATCTCTCTTCTTTTTTTTGGAAAGAGTTGGCATGGTGTCTAAACGTTGTCGACAGTCCACCTTTTTAAGCGTTGTAAACATTAATTTTTATTTTTATTTTTAATTTTTATTAAAAAATTATATGGATCTGATCTGCAATTTGGGCTTTAACATCATTTTTAGACTAAAAATGATCAAAAATATTTTGAATAAAAAGTATTTATCAAAATAAATTTAGAAGAATTTTAGTTATTTTTATTTAAAATATTTTTTAATTATTTTTATTTAGTTATATTTTGTAAAAATAAAAATATATCCTAAAATTTGGATAAATATATTATTTAAATAAAAAATAAAACAAAATTAATATTTGACATATGGCCACATAATGTGGACACTTCTCCTTACAAGATTGAAAATAGAAAAAAGTGGTACAATGCAATTCTATCCACCCGTTCATGGTACAATGCAATTCTATCCACCCGTTCATTGTGACGAGACATAACTTTACTGCCCCAAATTATTCCTATCAAAAACCACAAAAAAACATATTTTTTAAAAGAAAATTATCGTTAATATATTTAAATTTTAATAAAATCACAAAAAAAAACCTCAACTTCTCAAAACCTCCTTCCCACCTTTTTTTCTCAATTTTCAGCTTTTTTTTTTTTTGACGTAATACATTTTGATCTTTACGATAATTTAAATACCGTTAAAGTTATATTATGATACTTCGAGTACCGTAATAATTAATCATCTTTTTATAGCATTCTTAATACCGTAATTATTTGAATTATTACTGTAATTAAATTACCATAATATGTGGTTAAATTTTTATTGTATTATTATTACCGTAATAAGTTGAAAAGCTTCAAATCGAAGCTAATATTAAGGTTACCCCTCTCTTTTTTCTTTTGAATATTTTACGTCCTTTTTCATTGTTTCCCTTCTTCTCAACCATGTCTGACGTACCTTCAATCTTAAATATTGATAACATAAGATATACAAGATTTTTGCTTAAAATTTCTCCATATTTGGATGATAGTATTTCATTGCGCAGAGTTTTTATTCGGGTTTTCCTATTCCAAGGTTTATTTAGCAAGAAACTTTATTTTATTTGAATTAGTAAGATCAATTGTAATTTGAACTTTTTTTTCTTTAACTTCAATAATTTAAAGACAATTACAACATGAAGATGAAAGGTAACCTTGATATTAACTTCAGTTTGAAGCTTTCCAACCTATCATAAGAATACCTATCATAAGAATGACGTCCCCACACATTACATAATAATTCAAACAATTACGCTATTAACAATACCATTAAAAAATAATAATTATTACAATACTCGAAATACCATAATATAACTTCACACTATTACGGTATTTTATATACCGTAATACTATCTCAATTTGTAACGATATTTAAATTACATTAAAGATCAAAATATATTACGGTAGAAAAACTACCGTAAATAGTATTTTCATTCAAAAAAACCGAAATTTGAGAAAAAAGATATAGGCGAGATTTTGGGATGTTGGGAATTTTTTTGCGATTTTATTAAAATATAAATATATTAACAATAATTTCCCTTTCTTAAACTATTCGAAAGCATATCCAAGGTTTGCATCAGTGTTTATCCAAGGTTAGTGTCATTGTTTTAAAACTCGGATCGATGAGACGAATTGTGCACCTACAAGTTCATATTGGATTGCTGAATTAGCAATTTACATTGGGTCCAATTATGGCAAAATCATGTGAATCGTCTATGCTTTCATACCGTATAGGGAGGTTGAGGGAGGTTGAAATTAAGGAACACAAACAAACAATCGTCACATTCAAGATGTAGCCCTATCTCTAAATATTGCATTGGCTCAGACCACTCACGACCTCAATTGATGAAGCAACAATGCAGAGACCTCAATTGATGAAGCAACAATGCAGAGACGGAGTTCATAAAAAAATTGTTCCTATACTTGGAGGACCTTCGAATTCACGACTCTCTATTTCAATGCAGTCCACCATATCGATGGCTTCTTTTGCTCAAACTCAAGCGCTTGAAAATGCTACTAATGAAGATTTGATACATGTTAAATAGCGAGTTATTTTGCACCATGACAGCAAATGTTCTCCATACAACACAACTGGCAACGACTTTGATTTGAAGAATTATGCAGTGCTTGACATTGTTCTGCCTTCGATTTAGTCTAGATACATTGAAAACATAAAAAGTTCGATAATCTGCAAGTTATTACTCGCATTTAACCATATTCAATGAAAACTGGGATCAAATAACTAATATTACAAAAAAAAAATTAACACATTTATGCTTGCAGAGGTCACAAGATAAAACTATGTACAACATCTTAGAGTGGCTATAATGTTATGGTATCTTAGAATGACTATAATGAAAAACACCAAAGAATCAGTACAGTTAACTTCTCAGCATGTTTACAATGTATTAAACCCTAGAAAAAACACAAATACTAATCCCGAGACACCACTATCTGCCGAAACGAACCATCAACATTGTGGACGGGTATAAAAAATACAATCAAGCCTTCCTCAAGTGTCAATATACTAACATGGCCCTCAATTACCCAGAATCTATGAAGGGAGGGTTCAAGGCCAACAAATCAACTAACACATTCCCCACTAATCAGATTTACATGTAAGTTTATGTACATGAAAGTTCTCCAAAAGTTAATGAAATTAAGTTACCAATCAAAAACGAAAAAGGCCAACTAAGAAAACAAGAAAGAACAAGAACGATGACTGCATATTAAAAGTCCAACTATTCTAGAAGCCCACAGATGCGCTGTCCCAGTTCATGCATGTAGAAGAAAGCACTTAAACAGTAATATTGTGAAATTTTCGTGAAGAATGTGCAAGATTTTCTTTTAACATTATCATTTACAAAACTAGGCTACACAAAGTTCAAAGAACTCAAAGGTAGACCAGCGTACAGTGAAAAATTGGTGCCAACAAGACGATCAAACCAATATTTTATATATCATGTTCGAGACAGAATAATCCCAAAAAGTTAAAAAAAGAAAAAAAGAAGCACAATACCACAAATATACTGGAAATCAATTCTCTCATAATACTAAGTCAAATAACTACTTGAAAATCTAATTACCTCGACAGTCTTATCCATTTAATCATATGCATCATAAAAATAAGGCAGAATACCGCATTCACAGTGAAAAAAGAAAGTAGACCGGTGGTTGTAAATTTCATAGGACGAGACAGTTATATCTATTAAATTAAAATTTTGCAATCCCAGAGAGAAACATGTAAATCTTACTGTTACAATAAGCTTAAAAAATGACGATTGCAATTAGTTACCCCAAGGCTAATATATTTCAGAATGTAAATCCCACAGAAAACATAATGCCTGCATTCCCCCCATAGCAAAGACGTCGAGAAGCATGAAATTAGAATGGTATACCTTGAGAAAGTAGAGTACTAACCGGACCCACAAACTGCCTTAGAGAGTTGATGTGAGTTCTAATTTGCTCTGGAGTGAAATACTCAAGCAAAGAAGCACCTCTTAGCTTCTACATCCCATGCATAGTTCCTGCTTCATGATCAGCTAGTAAGATAACAGATTCCTGGTTTATTTCCATTCGGCACTCGTTTATCTCAGTGCAATCTTCATTGGTGGCTTGGGATAACAACCCATCTGAGGAAGTGAAAGAAATATCACCTTTCACCTGAGAAGTGTGCTCCATACCATTTTCCAGTTTGTTCCCTTGACTCTCATGACACAAAGGTAGGGAACTCCCAACATCAACAAAACTAGGCTCTTTGATTTGAACACCTGTTTTTGCTTTCCCAAGATCACAAACCTCTGATATTGGGTATTGCACTTCTTTGGTTAAATCTTCATTGGTGAAAATGGGTATTGCACTTCCAGATTGTTCAACCGTCATTCTTTTCAATGGATGTTGCACATCCCCCAAAAGCTCTGAGCTCATAGCCTCTTCCCTACTCCTTATCAAATCCACCTTCCCTGAATTTGATGGCTGGTTCAAAGATGGCTTTTGTTCAAATGTAATCACGTGAGTACAAAAAAAAAGCAAGCATCCTCGCTACAATGACAATAGTGCCCCCACAATTTCCTCAGCGGCTGGCAAAGGGCAAAGGGTAACGAGACAATGAACACGTTCACAACTAGAAATGTGCATCCAAAGCCTTTGTGCATTTACACAGACATGATATGCGCATTGGTTTTCCAGAGCTGAACATTTGCTGCCATGGTGCAAAATAACCAGCCATTCAATATGTATCCAATCTTCATTAATAACATTTTCAAGCGTTTGGGTTTGCGCAGAAGAAGCTATCGATAGGGTGGATTGCATTGAACTAGAGAGTCGTGAATTTGAAGGTCCCCCAAGTATAGGAACAGTTTTTCTATGAACTTTATCTCTGCATCGTTGTTTCATCAATTGAGGTCGTGACTGGTCTGAGCCAATGCAGTCTTCAGAGACAGGTCTACATCTTTAATGTGACAATTGTCTGTTTGCATTCCTTTATTTCAACCTCCCAATACGGCATAAAAGCACACGATTCACATGATTTCGCCATAATTGGAGAAGCCACCAGCTTTGACCCATCAATTCTCCATCATAACTAGTGTTCGAAACAATGACTCAGGCCGGTTATCCAGCCGGTGCCCAAGCCAAGTACTCAGACTCGGCCCAAGTCCCACTAATTCGGCCCAAGTAAGGCCTAGTTCCTGCCTAGCTAAAAAGTGTTAAAAAGAAATCCCAAAAATAGGAAAATATATTTAAAGCAAAATTAAACAAAGAACATCTAAATCAAGTTAAAAAAGTAGTGAAATTTGAAACAATCAATTTGAGAAGGGGTATTTTAGAAATGATCTAAAAAACAAGGGATAAGGTAAAAATAACTAATATTGCCAAAGCACTTTCCAATCTTTGCCAAAATGATAGAAAACATAAAATAAAAAATATATATATCACAAATCATTTAACTTTTGTTTTTGAAAATTGCTTAACATCACCAAGTGGGATACGCAACTCGGGGATACTAGGGCTTGCCACTCTGGCGAGCCCAAGTACTTGGAACTCAACCCGATTAGTCGAACACTGATCATAACATAAGGGTAGATCAAATAACCCTGTAAGGGCTACCTCAAAAATGTCAGATGAGAAAAAATTAATAAAGATGAAAATAACCAAGGAAGCCATCAAATAAATGTTTTGAAATATACTTTAAGGTACAATGGGGGCTGGCCCTTTAAAGATCCGAGGTAAAAGCAAATAGCAAATGTTCAATTGAAGATGAAAAGAACCAAGGGAACCATGTAATGACGTCTCTGTACATGCCTTTAAGTAACCCTACAGTGGAGGATTCTTTAAGAATATTACATAAAATTAAACTCATAAAAAACAGAAAATATTTATGAAATGCAAGCAACATTAGAATAGGTATGATAGTTTTGGGTCAAACAAAATTTGAGAAATAAGAAAATAACCTAGGGAACCATACAAGAAGTATTAGAGAGACATGCATAACAGTGCAATGGGATATTCTCTAAATATATCAGACAGAAAAAGAAAATTCAAGAAAATGAAATAAAACCCTAGAACCCTAGAATTCAATTGATATTTATGAATCAGACTGAACTCAACGTACCCTAGAATGAGTGTTCCTCTCATAATCTCAGATAAAAAGAGAATTCTCTTTCCTTCGACCTTTTCTCTATCTTCTCAGCAGCAGAATCAGCACAAATGTCCTCTCCCTCTGCAGTGGTATAACCTCGCTCTCGAAAGTCTCTATCCCCCTCTGCTTTCTCCTTTGAATAGAAGTAGTCCATTTGACTTAGTTAATTTGATATTTATTTACTTTGGTGGTGAGTTTTCGGTCTTTCCTTACATAATTGTCGTTTTGTATGTCGATCGCGTTTGTATAGAGCCTACGCTCTAAAAAATCAAATTAGAGCCTACCTTCAAATCGTGTCGAAAAATGTGGTTTTAATATCAAAAATCTTTGTGATGGCCTTAAAATATATTTTTATTTATTTTTATAAATTTTAAAGCTTCAAAAATAGAGTCGATCAATAAATTTATGAAAATCTTGAAAACAGACGGTCAAAAAATGCGTTTGAAAATAAATTATTTCCAAAACTTGAAATCCGTTTTCTTTTTCTCATGTCCATGTATCTTGATGTGGAAATAATCGATTTGAAGATATTTAGGCATCAAAACAACCTCTTCTAGTAAAAATTTTGATGTAGGCTCAAATTTGATTGTTTAGAGCCTCAGCTCTCTATAAATTTTTTCCTTTGTATATATCCTTGCCACTTTTATTATTGGGAATGGATCATGTCAGCCCACAGGCTAACAACTACAGTGTTAACTAACGGCCAAGATTGAATATGGGTCGATCTGACTGTTGAATATGATTTGTTCAATCTAAACTCATGCTTCTGCAGGAGAACCATTTATAATGTAAATATTGAATCTGAGTTTATCGTTACAATTGAAGGGGAGAACTAAAATAATTTTTTTGTAATGACATTGCAGTTAAGATTTTGTGTGTTTTTACTAACTGATATAAGATTGGATTGGAAGGAAGGCATATACAAAACTTGAGAATTACAGGAGTCTGAAAAAAAATTTGGTTTTCCAATTCCTTGGATATGAACCATTGAGCCATTTACAATTGACACTAGAGTTTTATTGGCCACTTCTTGAAAATTAGATACGTATTTTAAGTTTCCAGTCATGTGGTCAGTGGTTCCAGACTCAATAATCAATGTAAAAGTATTTAAATTTGCAGAATTTAAATGGGCAAAGGAATTACCTGGATCATGAGAAAAATCATATGTAGAAGATGAGCTATTCTTACCAAGTTGCTGTAAAACTTGGGTTAACTGTGCAATGGAAATATGCAAATCAGCATTAGGAGTTTGAGCAGTAGGCCTATCAATTGGCTTTTCTCTAAGAGTTCACAAATGAGGGTAAAGAAGCCAACACCTGTTTTATATATGCCCAAAAGCCTTATAGTGGTCATATCTAGTTGGTGGTCTACTGCCACGTCCCCTACCACGACCACTACGATATCCTCCAGTTCATCGCCTTTCAAAGTTATTTGAGGCATTGTTACTATTTTCGGGCTTATTTTTAGAGACAACCATGGAGGATTTTTCAGAATTATCAATCTCATTCTTAGCTTTTGGGTTCATGACCTTTTTCTTTCTTTCTTCTCTCAAAATAGTGGCCACAACATTAGAAAAACTTGGTAATTCAGAGGATAATAAAATCTGGCTTCTTACTTGTTCATATTCTGGTTTTAGAGCAGCTAAAAATTGAAAACACTTTGTCTTGTTCAACCCTCTTCTGAATGATAGCAAGGTCAGTGGTAGTGGGACAATATATAGATACCTTATCCTACATAGGTTTCATTTTTCCAAACAAATCGGTGATAGATCTATTTTCTTGTTTAACTTGAGAGATTTCATATTTTATTTGAAAATACGAGATATATTATTTTGCTGCCCATATATTTCTTTTATAGGATCACACAAGTGCTTGGCATTATCAGAATTTGCTAGAATTGTTTCTATGTCTCCATAGAATTTAAATGCCATGACATAACAAGCTGGTCGTTGGATTCTCACTCCTCAAAACCAGGATCATCTTCTTTTAGAGGCCCTTTTTTCCAGTAATATATCCTAGTTTTGGTCTTGCATTTAAAGCCATTGAAACGGTCCTTGACCACATATGATAATTCAGGCTATTCAAATGAATAGTGGTAAGTTTTATACTAGTGTTTCCTTCCGATTCATGCACAATAGCTTGAGAAAATTCAAAGTGTTTACTTTCATCAGCCATGATAAAAAAAAATGAATGGAAGACAAGGTATATTCAACTAAAGGAGTTTAGAAAAAAAGGAAGGGGTGCCTTTTTCCTTGAAAATAAAATAAAATTGGGTAGACAGTTATTTAGTTTTTACTTCTAAAAGGGAAGCACCCACTTTCCTCTTAAAAAAAAAACAAGCCTCTTTTTTGGTTTTAAGCAGTCAATTGACAAACAAAATAAAAGCAAGACCAAACCCCCACTTCATTTGGGATATAGTTATAACAACTCCCAAATTCTGGTTCACATATCGCCCCTGTATTTTGATTTTAGTGGGAAACAATGATCAACCAACAAATCGCAGGCTCCCTCTAATGGCAGCAAGACGCCTAGAGAGAAAAAGCAAATTTGAACAATACAAATCTGAGATCTGCCCACCCAAAAAAATTTGACAGAAAGAATGCAACAAGCAGAGAACAGAGAAAGACTCACAAACAGAGGCTCACAGTTGAGAACAAAGGTCTTTGTTCGCGCGCACCACAAAATATGGTCGAAAAAGATGCTAGCACCAGGAGATTCTCCCGCTCTGATACCATGAAAAGTATTAGAAGAGAAAAACTCACCACAATAAGAAAGGATTTACATGTTTCAGCTTGGAATGCTACTTCCACGATAAAGAAACCACTCTCTATTCTTGTTAGGATTACAAGAAGGTTTCCATCAAATATATAGACTT
The DNA here is from genome assembly GCF_000471905.2 of Amborella trichopoda. The sequence goes on from NW_006499827.1 coordinate 4,409,005, forward strand.
TTACATTTGATAAAGATAAAAGGTAAATTGTAATCCCTTATTCATCCTGCGATTAATATAACAAGTGGGTTGCCTTCATTCATGGTGTTGCAGATATGGTAAGCCAACCATGTTTTCTTGCTAGTCAACTTGACTCCTGGATTCTCTCAACACAACGGCTTAAATCGGAATAGGGCGAGTCTTAAGGCAACACTTTGGGACTCGCCTGAGGCCGTGTCTAAATCATTTTTTAGTTGTATATGAAAAGTTGAACTGTCAAGTAAACATGCCTTCGTAAAATCTGGTTTAGAAAGGCAAATCGTCGATCTGGATTGACATATTAGACCAATTCTCTGGCGTTCAGTCCATAAAAATAAAAATTTTTAAAAATAATAAAAATAATGATGTGAACTAAGTGGTCAAGTTCTGATGGACCGATTCCTTGATAGAATCGGGTGAGTCCATCTGAGTAGGATTGATTCACAATTCCAATAAGCAATGGGCTTGTTGGGAACCGATTCTATGTCTAGATCAACGATTACCGATCCGGCGACAAATTTTTAATAAAAAAAGACTACATATTCAATTAGATACCAGCTGACAGGTGTCTCAAGGTAGGCGTCCGAGTCTAAGTAGCTTTAAACGCTGTTCCATTAATCTCTCTGACATATAAGCATGTCGCATGACATTTTTCCCCTATAAGTGCTTCTCTCATGTTCTTTTTGCCTCTTGTCTCCAAAGAAAATATTGCTCCCCTATGAAATTTTATCCATAAATCTCTCATTTCTCTCTGTTTTTGGAAAGAGTTGGTATGGTGTCTAACAGTCACAAGCACGTTTTTATGGGTTGTCAAAATTAATTTTTATTTTTTATCTTTACTTTTTATTAAAAAATTATATGAATCTAACCTATATATATATATATATATATATATATATAGAATAAAAGTATAGATTAAATAATTAGAGTAATTTAGTTATTTTATTTATTTTAATTTAGTTATATTTTATAAAAATAAAAATATACCCTAAAATTTGGATAAATATATTATTTAAATAAAAAATAAAACAAAATTAATAGTTGGCATATAGCCACTTAATTTGGACACTTCTCTTTTTAGGCAAATTAAATGACCTTCCTTTAGGGTGAGCTCTCTCTTAATTTACAAAAAAAAAATTCTGCCCTAATTACTACTCTGTAAATCAGCCTAATTTGGAGTATTTCTATCATGGGGCAAGATTGAAAATAGCAAAAACTGGTACAATGTCATTGTACTAGCCATGTGCCTTCCAATTTCAAAAAGTGACTTTACTGCACCAAATTATTCCTATCCAAAACCAAGAGAGAAAGGGCTATGTTCAAAAGCATATCCAAGGTTTGTGTCAGTGTTTTAAAACTCGGAACGAAGGAAACGGCTTGTTCACCTACAAGTCCATATTGGATTGGTGAATTAGCAATTTGCATCGGGTCCGGATACATCTAATTGGTTATAAAAAATAAACAATAAAAAAATAAAATAGCATAAAAATAAAACTTACGCGTTTATGCAGTGGGGATTGAAAGGGACCTAAAGAACCATTAAGCAAGCTTAAAGAAAGGAAAAATTTATAAGAGGGGGAGTTTTTTGGGGAATCATTCCGAGAACTATACCATGCAAAACCTATTCGATTCTAATCGATTCCCATCCAAATGGATGATGCGGATCGAAAATGGCCGAGTTTTAAACCTCGCTTGTGTATCGTATAGAAGCCATTATTTTGTATTCTTGAATGGAGCTCCACCGAATTCGTTTGGGATTTCTTTCCGTGATGTAATTATTTTCATGCGGTTCTAAGGTGAATATTGAACTTCTCTCTCTTTTGGGTTCCTCATTTGTTGTTAGTTTGAGCAGGTCAAATCCCCAAAATTTTTGGGCCCAATAATTTTCTAAGCTACGCATTTTTTCTCACGAGAGCATATATTCTTTTCAAATTATTTGTAGGAAAATAGTTTGATAGGGGCTGCAGCCTTATCAAATTAAGTAAATCCTCACCTCATAACTTATCGAAAATTGCAAGTCAAGCGTTGAAAAACCTTTACATTGATCATCTTGACTTAAACATTATGGTTGTGAAAAAAACGAGAATTTTAAGCTCTAAAAATAGTGTATAATAACATATTTTCTAGGCTATCCATTTTGCTTTAAAAATAAGTGTTCACAGATCTGCAAGATCGATTCTACTTTTTGAGTTTCATATTTTAGTGTCAGCGTCAGAAATTGATTTTAGAGCCATTATATATTTTTGTCACCAGAAGTGCTTTCTGGATGAGGATTTGAGGTGAGGCTTTATTTTGTTTTCATAAAGCCTAGGCCTAATATACTAGCTAATGGAATGTGAATTGCACAATGTTGTGAATTGAGAAATCAAATAGAAAATAAGTCTTTCTATAGATTCAATAAAAGTTGAGGTATTTCTTTTGTGTAGCTTTGAATACTTCTAGAAAATAATTTTTTCGAACTCTATGTGACATATTTTAAGTTGTCTAATTTCATATTGAAAAAGTTTATATAAGGTGTCAATCTTATACCGTATAAATAAGGTTCACCTCAAAAACCCATCGGGAAAGGTTGTTTTGTCACTAGAAGACCCTCCAATTAATTATCTCGACCTCGATATATATGAATATGAAAAAAAAAAAATTAAGTATTAAAAATAGTAATTTTGTAACATATTTTTAGACTATCTATTGTCAAGAGTTTAGTGTGTTCACTAATATGCTAGATCTACACCTTTTTTGGAGCTTTCAGTTTTATAATAAGGGTGAAAAATAGATTTCTAGGCCAGCATAAAGAGCTTCGGCACCGAAAATGCATCTTTTAATGAGCACCTTACATGAGATTGTTTAGGGTTGACACCTTGTACAAACCTCTCCCTTTTATATATGATGGCCAGGATTAGTAGCGACTTGGGACCATATTATCCCATAAAATAGATGGTCTTATAATAATCCCTATTTATTTTATCTAAATTTGTTTATTCTTACTATTATTATCTAATTCTTTCTAACTTAAGATGTTTTTTAATCAATAAAAATGGCCTATTAAAATAAGTTAAGCCTCACCTCATAACTTGTCGAAAATTATAATTCAAGCACTAGAAAACCTTTATATCGATCCTCTTATCTTAAACATAAAAATTGTGGAAAAAAAATAATATTTCAAGCTCTAAAAATAATGATTGTAACAAATTATCTAGATTGTCCACTTTGACCTAAAAGAAGGGTTCATAGATCCACAATATCTGTATTATTTTTTTAGTTTCAAATTTTGTTGTAGGTGTTGGAAATTGATTTTAGAACCATCATAGAAATTTCCGTTACCGAAAGTGCTTCCAGATGAAGATCTAAGGTGAGGCTTTATTTTATTTTTTATGAAACCTAGGTCTTATAGAAGCCTCATCCTTTTACCAAGTTTATTACAAGCTTGGCCATGCCAACTTGGAAAGTAGATTAGCTGGTTGACAGTACACACCTATTCTTTATGGAGCACTTATAATGTGAATGTGCTTGCTGCATTGGATCCTTATTACTAAATAATAACCCTCTTTTTCACAACCCATACGTCCTATCCGCCGCATGTGGGTCAAGCATTGGGTCAGCTGTGGGTGTGGCCCCGAACCTAGCAACGATGACCTAGGGCACGGAAACAGATGGCTCCAGCCATTGTCCCTCCAGTGCCAACGGCGTAGTTCGGATCAAACCCACTCTTGGTCTCACCAGTAGAGCTGGTGTAATCCCCATATCCCCAAAACAAGATAGCGTTGGGTAAAAGTTCTCTTGATTGAGATAGTTATTTCATAGCACCAACCAGCAGTGGAATGGGCATAAAATATAATTAAGGGAGACCATATTCTATAAACTATTAGGACCGGTGCCGGCCCAGTTTGACCTGGCCCTTTTATTTGTTTCTTGTTTTTTCTTCGGTTTTTTTTCATTTGTTTTTGGCCCAGCCTGCAGGGCCTGCGCTTGGGCCCTGAAGACGTAGGGCTTGGGCCACAAACTGTGGCCCGAGGGCCAGACTAGGCTAGGGCTAGTGCCAGCCCAGTTTGGCCTAGCCCGGCCCTCTTCCTTTTCTTGTTTTTTCTTTAATTTGTTTTATTTTTAATTTGTTTTTAGCCAGCCAAGCCAACCCCAATGGGCCAGGTTTGGGTCAGGGCAAAGCCAAGGCTGGACTTGCCCCAAGCCAAACTGGTTGCCAACCATATAGGGATCATTCCCACCAGATGAACTATTCCTTACTTCATCTTGATGGATAACCATTGCGATGCTCCTATAAAATACATAATATACACCTAGATAACATATTAAAAAATGTATAGAGTAGAATTTCACTTTCACCTGTTAAAGTATGCTTTTATGATAGTAATATTACATTTGAAAATCATGAAAAATTAGTTTGGTATGTCTTTTGTAAGAATCAGTCTACTGAAAAACGAGGTATGATTTTTAAAAGCTAGCCTGGGATGATTTTTAAAAGTTAGCTTGGTATATATTTTGACCAAGGTACTTGGCCCTTACTCGAGAAGAGTTACTCGGGTGGGTCTAAATAACTCGTCCAATTCATTTCGAGTTTAAAACAAATAAAGACAAAATGAACTAATAGAATTGAATAACCTCCTGGTTTCTCACATAAGGCATTAAATAATGCGTTGGTTGGGCGGCTGCTCTAAGGGTACCTCTTTACCTTATATATTGGGTTCAATTTTCACGAGCTTCCTAACTCATGTCTTCTTAAAAAAAAGAAAAAAAAAACTCATTTTACTTTTATACAGACTATGAACACTTTGGTAATACGTATGCTAATTAAACAAGTTTGTCCGACAAACAATGAAGGAATGGGGTTTGAGGGGTTTCCAACTAATGTTGTTAGATTCGTTTTCAAGCCCGCTTCAGTTTGGTCTATAAAATAAAACATTTGGTAGTTGATTTGGAGGAAGATTTTGGATTATTTTTAAATTTTAAAAGAAATAGAAATGTATATTTTAATTTGTAAAAATAAAAAAGTAATAATATATAAATTTATTACTATATTTAATAATAAATAAAAATAATAAAAATATTTTTTAATGCTACTAATTTTAAATTTATTTTTTTAATACCTTGGAATTAAGAGCATAGTAGTAAAAACATTGGAAAGTACTTGAATAGTTCTTTTAAGTTTAAAAAATATGAAAAGTGCTTAAATAGTTCTTTCAAATCTAAAAAATATCAATACCTTTTTCGTTTGACCCCTGTCAAAGTATGTAGAGTTGTATTGTTTTTTTGTACTTTATACATGTCAAAATATGTACGGCAGTAGTTTGGTTTTGTACTTCTTACTATCCGTAAGGTTTCATATTTTACGTTGTTTAGGTAAATTTTAAGACACGAGAGTATTGTTAAGGGAAAATATGTACGTATCTTCCATTTTCGCTTTCATATCTTGATAAACTTAAAGTTTTAAAATATCTCTTTTAACATTTTGGTAACTTTAAACTTAGTTTTTAATCTAAATGAATGTGAAAAAGACATTTTTTTTATACCAATCATTTCTTTTTTCACTTATATACCCTAAATTTATCGCTTTTTCTCTCTTCTTGCATCTATCACTCTCTCTCTCCTCTCATGTTTCTCTAAACACATTTCTCTCTCCGCCTGGTATCTTCACACCTCCATGAAGCCCTTAACTTTCTCTAGAAGTTTGAGAGATAGTTTTTTAAAAAAAACATGTCTTTTAAGATTTGTTTGGCCTAAAATATCATGTTTAAATTAACTCAGGGGTTACAAGAAATAAAATTTACAAATTTTTTGCCTCAAGATAACTTTTAAAACTTTGAGTCTATTGTGAAAAGAAACTTAAAAATAGGGTGTATAGAGATATTTTTCCTATTCTTAATATACTCTTCGCTATTCGGTTCGCTTCTCTGGTGGGGCAAATCCGAGGACTTCAGTTGAGTGAAGCAAAGATGACAACATTGGTTCCAACCCACCACTTCGGGGGATAAACCTGCATGCTACCCAAGTGGCTATTTGGGCTATATTTGATCTTACAATGGACAAATTAATACTATGTAAACAATATACACATAATTTACAACCCACTTGGGCAGAACTCGTCTCACCCACAGGGCGTGGCCTAGTTACTCGGCCCACTCGAAGTGGACCTGGCTGTCTTGCTACACAGGTAAGAACAAATGTAAAGAAGATACAATATATAAAAACAGTGCTAGGAATGCTGCGCAGCTAACTTGCCCCTTAGAATCACTGATCAAGAAATATATCAGTGAATGCATAGCATTAATATGAAGAAAAATGGCAGGCCAATTTGTAGGACCTTATCAGATGCGGTATTGCGTGTTGGATGAGATCGTGGGCTTCGATTGGAGAGACAAGAAGGCCACAGGAGCCGCATCAAAGTTCATACCAGTTGGCGGTTATAACCAATTCCTCAAAGCAAAAGGTCTTAAAGGGAAAAGATTGGGCAAGCTTTTTTTGGATTTCCCGAAGAACTCAGTGGAAGCTCAGACTTTTGAAGCTCATTTTCAAACATTAAGGTATTCATCAAACTAGCCATTTTGAATTTCTTTGGTCTTATAAGTTATGGTCATGGGATTCGGCTGGAGGAATTTAGAATTTTGAAATCCTAGTTGTGAAAATAATATTATTTGATTATCATCATTGTTAAGGATTTTTTCAACTAATTAGGATCGGCTACAAAAATTTTCTTACGTCATTATGCTCTATTAAGGGCTATTATCCACAATGAGACTATAAATCTCGTATCTTTTCTCACTACTTTTAACTATGTCTTTTTGGGCCTACCACTTGCCCTTTGCAAGCCTTCTATTTGATCTAACGCGCACATCCTAACAGGTGTTGTATTAGGTATGCGTCATACATGGCCAGCCCACCTAATACTACTCTCTCTCATCTTATCGCCTATTCTTAGCTAAACATAAATTTTTAGAAAAATTATATATACCCTCCCAAAATCAACTTTCTACATATCCGATCCTCCAATACTCTTTGTATTATGGGCAAGCTTTATATACTTCCCCTACACCATAAAACTTATATACTTCCCCTTATCCAACCATCCATTCTGAATGGAGGGCTAAGATTGACCCAATAACAATGTCATGTCTCTAAACTATTTTATTTTTAATGTTTTTTCTATAAACTATTTTGACACAAAAATTTATACGTCCAATCCTCTATTAAACGCGCACTAGCGAAAAATATTTTAAAAAAATATTTCAATATAATAAAATGACCAAAATACCCCTAAAAGTTTCAAGGGGTATTTTGGTCATTATATTTGATTGAAAAATTATTTTCAATATTTTTTATAGGTACGCCCCAATGAGAAGATGACACGTACAAATTTTATATTCATATAAATTGTATAAAAAACCTAAAAATAAAATACTTTGAGACGACGGATCTAATTATCAAATGGTGAGTGGCTCTCTTGATCAAAATTGGACTGCTGGATGGAAGGAGAAGTATAGATCTTCTATGTTGTAGGTGAAGTATAAAAACATGTTTCTTGTATTATACCCTAAACTTTAATACTATTTTTTCTTATATTTATCCCAGTCAAATAGTTAATGCATTCTGGGACAAAGTTGCCCTTTTTCATTCTCCTCCCTTTTTTTTACTCTTTTCCTTTAATCGCGTAATCTGTCTCTCTTACTTTCTCTCTACTTCTCTCCACCCGTCCTCTGTCTTTCTCTCTCTAAATTCCCTCTAAATGCCTCAATCCAATCTCTTTCCAACTATTTTGATATCTTCTTTGACTCTTCCTCTAAATGCATCAATCCAATCACTTTCCAACTTTTTTGATGTCTTCTCTGGCAACCCCTAGAAAGCCCAATTCATTTCAAAGCTATGCCCAAGATTCAATTCAATGCTCTAAAAGACCAAGTGAAGACACCATGTTTAGTTTTTCCTTTTTTTATCAAAAAATCACAGTGAAATCTTGGGATTCCACGATTGATCCAAACAAACACAAAGATTAAAGAATTGGAAGATCGAAGCTCCCAGATCACAGGATGTCATATTTGGCTCGCGTATAAACGACATTCTTCAAAGGAAAAAGTTTATATGAGGATGCTACCTTATAATGTAGAACTACGGATGCCCCTCAAAAATCTATCGGAAAATGTAGTTTTAATGTTGTAAAACCATTTGATTGATCATCTCGACATCGAGATATATGACTATGAAAAATAAAAAGATTTTAAATCTAAAAAATAGTACATTTTACAACATATTATCTACACCGTCCATTTTCAAGATTTTCATATGTTTATAGATCTACTTGATTTTTGAACATTTTTTACATTTAAAATTTTATAATTAGAAATAAAAATAGATTTTGAAATAATTCTAAGAACATTTTACATCAAAATTATATACCATGTTAAAGTTTGAAGGTGCACCTTACCTCTACACCTACGAATACATCCGTATGCAAACTGCACCCTTCTTCAAAACCCATTTCTTATTTATGATCTGCATGCTATTAAAAAAGCTCTAGATCTGCATGCATCTTTGTGGAGAGAGAGAATAGAGAGGGGGTTGAGAGTGAGAGAGAGGACGGGTAGAAAGAGAAAGTGAGAGAGAGGGCGGGTACATGAGGAAGAGATAAGAAAATTATATTTTTGTTTCAATTTTATTAACTTTTTAACTGGGGGGTTAACTACAAAGAAAAGCAATGTTGAGGTTTAAGGTGTGATATAAGAAATATTAGAGGTAAGATGTTTAGAAATGTTAATTTTTGAGGGTTTTATAATTTTCTCTAAAAATTTTCGCATGTATTCATTTCGAATTCTATCCCTTCTTGTCTTGTCGCTCTTTTATCTCAACATCCTCATTTCCGCTACACTAATTCATGTTGATCTCCTCTACACTCATTCTATGTGTATATAGTTTTTTGACAGCCCAAAATAATATTTCTTGATATAAAAATTAAAAGAGAGAGAAGAAAAAGCAAACATGTTATTAAATAATACGATGTTTTTCCTTCTTTCATTATTGATTCTCCACTACGATTTTTACAAATAAGATATGATGGCACATAAATAAGTTCAAGAAATTATTTCTTATAAATATTTTGAAAATTTTTATCTTAGATGGTTTTTTCTGGAATTCATGTTCAACCAACTTCTCTGTAAGTACGAGAAATAACTCCTAGACACTCAAGTTTGCAAGTAAGAAGAATCTACACTTTCTTAGAAAAACAAAATTTTCCTTTCCTCTATTTATTTAATACTTTGTGTGCCCCATTTTTTTACGTTCTTAATTTTATATCTTTCTTTCCAATAAAACTTTTGAAGACAAATTAAAACATGGAATATCTAATTAGAAATGTCAAAAGATTTTATACTCGTGCAACAGTATATTGTCCATTTATTACTCCCTTGGGTAAAACCCAATATTGGAGTAATTTTAGGGCTCTAAATTTTTGGTGCGGAATCTCTTCAACCCATTGACTAATCTTAACAAGAATTTCTCAATTGAAATCTCCATGTACTAGGAAAAAATAATGCTCAAGATTGAACAAAGACCGTGAAATTTTTGAAGGAAACGATCACATTGCCAAAAAAAATAATGATTGAATTTTTTTCCTATTTCTTTTTTTACTTTTGTAAATAATCATCTATTGATTCTTAGGTGGATCCCAAAATTTCATTCAGAAAAATCCTCAGAAGCATATTTTTTGAGAGAGGGAGTAGAAGTGTAGTACATGCTCCTACAGGAGCATAGTATATGTGCTCATTAGAAATTACCTTACTGAGAAATCATATTTAGTTAACTTGGATGAGGTTTGTATAAGGTGTCAACTTTAAACAATCACAGTAAAGTGCACCCCAAAATCTCATTATAAGATGTATTTTAGGCGCTGAAACTCTTATGATCGCCCTAAAATGTATTTATCACCCCAATTATAAAATTGAAAGCTCCAAAAATATTGCAGATCTAGCAAATATATGAACACTTAAATAGCTTCATATTGGACGGTCTAGATAATGTTTTAAAAAATATACTATTATTAATACATGAAATTTAATTTTTCTTTCATATTCATACATATTGAAGTGGAGATGATTAATTGGAGGGTTTTCTATTAACGAAACAACTTTTCCGATGAATTATGAGGTGAACCTTACTTGTACAGTTTAAAGTTGACACTTTTTATAAACTTTTTCCGATTAACTTTGTGAATTAAATGACACATAGGCAAGAAGGAGCGATTTTGGTAGACAACATCAAGATACAAAAAATTAATGTGATTTTGGAGCCTGATGAAAGTGGGGAGGATGTGGCACTTGCATATGAGTTCAAGGAAGGCCCTCAATGCATACTTATCGGAGCTCGTGACATCGCCAGTTAGGACATTGGCAGACGTAATGGCCTTCAACATACGGCATTCAAAAGAGGTATCTCTTCTCTACTTCCTCCTAACTATACTTATTTTCATGCCCATGTTCTTTTGGTTAAGATTCACAACAATGTTAAATGTGTGTTGGCCATTGGCAATAAAGAGAAAAAGAAAAGAGAATAATAGGTTACAAGGCTGCCTTTCAAGAAAATCCAATTGTTTAGAATACAATAAAACTCTGCTATTTTAGTTTGAGGTTTCTATCAGGTTGCAACCTTAAACAATCTGATTAAGGCGCATCTTAAAATTTTATCATAACATGTAATTTTGTTGTAATTTTTTTTTATTATTATCTTAAAATCTATTTTCATACCTAATTAGAAAATTTTAAATTTAAAAAATGGTTAAAATCAAGTAGATCTATAAATATATGAAAATCTTGAAAATGGACGGTCTAGATAATGTGTTGCAAGATGCACTATTTCCGAGACTCAAAAACTTTTTTTTTTTTTTTCATATTCATAGATCTCGATGTCGATATGATTGATTAGAGGGTTTTTCCAACATTAAAACAACATTTCCGATAGTTTTTTGAGGTGCATCTGTGAGTCTACATTTTAAGGTTGCTACCTTATATAAACTTTTCCCTTTTAGTTTTTGGTTTTGTCAGGCGATACCATTTGGTGGTGTAGACCCTTTCCGATAGATTTTTGAGGTGCATCTGTGAGTCTACATTTTAAGGTTGCTACCTTATATAAACTTTTCCCTTTTAGTTTTTGGTTTTGTCAGGCGATACCATTTGGTGGTGTAGACCCTTAAAGTACTCAACATATTTTTGACACTAAAATACTTTTGAATTGTAATACAAAAATTTCAAGTAAAGGCATTATTGATCATTTAGAAGGGTAGAATGGATATTTTATAAAAAAAGTAGCATTCTATTAGTAGATAAAAACAATTAATGCATCTTGTGGATGATGTCACACACCATATTGGTGATGTCATTGTCCACTATTGTTAATGAATGTTTTTGTTTCTATTAAGAATTTCTAGTTTACCCTTGATTAATTACTTGAAATACCCCTAAGCAAAAGGTTAATATACTATACGATAAGGGTATCTAAATATGTAAAAATATTGAGCACTTTAAGGATCTACACCAGAAGTGGTGCAGGCTAAACAATTTTGTTAGTTTTTTGGTTAAATTATGAGTTCAGAACTTGGAATTCGAAACCCAAATTTATATTGTTTGATACTCCATGCTCCCAACCTATTTTATTTCATCTGTCAGCGAATGGCCTTTTTTTTGTTTGTAGTAGGCAATTTAGAAGTTGGAGTATCAAACAACCTTTCTTATCAACAAAGTTTTGAACGGAAATCTTAGCCAAAAGTTGTTGTTTCAAACTCCGAGTTCCAAATCATATTTTAAAACAGAAAAATTGGTTTGGAACTGAAGGCAAAATAACAAAGCAGTCACTTCGAAGTATGAAAATATTGCATTTCTATATTTCTGTGTTGAACTTGTGGTTGAAAATCCCATATATGTATATAGAGGTGGTAAACAAAAAAATAAAGAGAATTATACAGCCTGTATGATATACAAAAAAAACAAGAAAAAATATCTTAATACAACCTACCTTATCAAGGAAATATTGTACAATTTCACACTCCCCCTCAAACTCGTGATGGTTGAAAACGAACCATTGAGAGTTTGAAAACAAGGCTTGAGAATGAGCATTATGGAACTTCGTAAAGAAGTCAGCAAGTTGTACAGAGGATGAGATATATGGCAAAGAGATTGTCCCAGCTAAATATTCATGTCGAACAAAATGACAATCTACTTCAATATGCTTGGTGCGCTCATGAAATTCTGAGTTCTTAGTAATATAAATAGCAATCTTGCTATCATAATAAAAGGGAGTAGAAGCAAAAGGTTTCACACCCAAGTCAGCTAATAACCAATGAATCCAGACAATCTATGTCGTTGTTTGAGCTATGGCTCGACAATCAGCTTCAATTGTGGACTGATCAATACATTTTTGCTTCTTGCTCTACCAAGAAATAAGGGATTCACCAAGAAAAATACAAAAACTTGTAGTAGACTTCCGATCGGTAGTGGCCCCCACAATATCAGAATTAGTGTAAGCACGAAGCTTAAGAGTGGAGGATGAAGAGAACAACATAGCATAATCAAGTATGTCTCGAGTATAACAAATAATACATAAAATGACTGTCAAGTGTACAAAGCGAGGGGCACTCAAGAATTGACTAACGAGATGAAAAACATAAGCAATGTCTGGCTGAGAGATAGTTAGATAAATCAAGCTTCCAACAAGTTGTCTATAAAATATAGGATCAAGAAGGAGCTCACCATATGTAGAGCACAGTTTAACATTCAACTCAATAGGTGTATCAACAGCCAGACGAACTCGAGAAACAATATCAGAGAGTTGAGAAAGAAAATATCCCAAGGAGAATAAGCAACTTCTAGGCCCAAAAAATATTTTAAGAATCCCAAATATTTCATCTTGGAAAGCTAACTAAGGTGTTGCTTGATTAGATCAATGGTGGCCTGTCACACCCCAAGAATTTACAGTACTGTTATTCCTGAGATGTGACGGATAAAACATATATACATCTATTGATAGGACAAATTTACAGTGGCGAGGTCTTACATAGTAAGTAAAGAAAGCTAGCACAACAACAGTATCTTCCAAGGTTGATCTTGACTAGCACG
>NW_006499827.1:4422243-4442370 GCF_000471905.2 Amborella trichopoda
CAACAATACTATAATAAATTGTAAAAATGTCAATTTTTAAATAATACGACAGTTATTTGCACACGAATTTTACAATGTCTAAATATTCAAAACAGTAGAAAGAAATATCACAATTTTACTAAAAGCAGAAATATCACATTTATTTCTAACAATAAACAAGAAAAATAAATAAATTTATTTTTCTAATTTACAGCATTCAAAATTTCTAACATAGATAAAATATCACAATTTTTATTAAAAAGATTATTTTTCATGATAATGAGGTCACGTGCGCATAAAATTTATCGCGCCTAAAATTCATGATAATAAGCAGAAATAATTATTTCATTTCATTTTTAAAAAGAATGGATTATTTTTCTAGACAATGAGGTCACTTACACATAAAACTGATAAAATAAAGATCCTAGACGGAAATATCACTATTTATTAAAAATAGACTATTTTTCAGAAAGACGATGTCACTTACCCACAATTATTTGAGAGGGAGCTTCCGATAAAAAATTCGGTTCGAGAGAGAAGTTCACTGTGTTTCGACCAGAGAGAGAGATCTCAAAATTTTGTTTCAGGGTGGGAGTGCTCACATCCCCTATTTAAATTCTTATAACGTATTATTATATTATTTTCTTACGCTCTACCTCATACCTGAGGTGTCGCGTTAAAAGCAGACTTTTATCGTACGAAAACCACGTCCGCTAAAGGACGTTGCCAGCTGCAAGCAGCAGGAGGTAAAAGCAGGCAAGCAAAACAGGCAAGCAAAAGTTAAACGAAGTAAAAGTTTTTGAAAATAGTGATAGTCCCCAAGGACCATCATACTCAAACAGACCATCACCTATTTAAAAGCATCTTTTCTTCCTTTTTTTTTTTTTTTTTTTTTTTTTAATTTTTAGGATTGTTACATGGCCTCATCATCCCCAAATATAATTATATCATCAACATGAGTAGGAGAATTACACATCCTCTGGGTATGACTGAGACAAATATGGCAGGGTCATGATAGCTCTGTCTAAAAAATGCGGAGACAACAATGTAACTAAAATTTTCAAACCAAGTATGAGGAGCTTGTTTAAGCCCATAGAGTGTGTGTTGTGGTATCGTCAAGATCTAAAACCCCAAGAGGTAACTTCATATAAATTTCTTTTACAAGATCGCTATTAAGAAACACATTTTTGACATCGAGTTGATATAGTAGCTACATAATCAAAGTGCGAATTATAGTCATGTGGGCAACATGAATAAAGGTTTCAATAAAATCAATTCCAAATTGTTGATTATAAACTTTAGCCATAGGTTGTGCCCTATAGCTCTCGATATTGCCATCAGCTTTAGTTTTGATTTTGCGCACCCACCAGCAACCAATGACACTTTTACTTTAGGAAAAGGGACAATATCCCAAGTATGCATTATATCAAGGGCAATCAATTCTTCTATCATGGCATGTCGCCATTAATGTTGTGTGGTAGCTTCCTTGTAAGTCCGTGGCTTATAGTAAGAATGAACAAAAGCAAGAATGGCTTTATACTTTGTTAAAAAGGTTTCATACTCAACAAAATGAGCAGGTAAGACACATACTTACTACGGCGGACATAAGGCATATGTACATGAGCAGTAGGTACAGGTACCTGAAGTGGTTCATCAGTAGCAGTTGACTGTTCTATAGCCAGACCATCTGTAGGAGGTATAGGTGAGGTTCTAGACGCATCAAAAACATCTTCAGAGAAAGGGACCAGAAAAGAAGTGGAAGAGGAGCCATCAACTGCTGGAGGGGAATGGAAATACATATGTTCAGAAAATACCACATGTCGGGATACCAAAATTTTCCTATTCAGTGGGTCATAATATCTATAGGCCTTTGGGTGATCAGGATAACCCAAGAAACAACATTTAATTGCTTTAGCAAACAATTTACCCCATTCATATGCAAGCAATAGAACAAGGCAAGTGCAACAGAAAACATGAAGAGTAGAATGGTCTAGGGGTTGAGCAAATAGTCATTCAAAAGGGGAATATCTAGGCAATGTAACAGAAGGGATAATATTAATTAGATAAATAGTTGTGCGAACAACTTCTGCCCTGAATTCATTTGGAATCAAGGTTGACAAAAGAAGAGCTCATGCAGCTTCTAAGATATTACAGTTTTTACCATTTTGTTCAATAGTATATGGACAAGATTTTTAATGTCGACTATTTTTGTCAGAAAGAAACTTTAGAAACATCCCACTAATATACTCCCCATCAGAATTTGATTGTAGGCCTTAGATTTTGGTAGAAAATTGAGTTTCATTGTATGAATAGAACCAGACAAAAATGTCATATAGTTCATTGCAGTTATTTGTAAAGAAAACCCAAGTATATCTGGTATGATCATTAATAGAAATGGCATAATACCGTGACCTCCTCTTTGATATAAGAGGAGCTGGTCTCCAGACATCATTATGTACTAGATCAAACATAGAAGTAGAAATTAAATTACTGTGAGTGAATGGTAACGCATGTATTTTAGAGAGTTTGCATGACTCACAGTATTTATTAGTAAATAATGCTCTAGAAGAAATAGAATTAATAAAACCACGAGAAAATAAAATTCTAACCGAGAGGTAGAAATATGACTCTAACATTAATGACATACATATACTTTATTAGGTATTACAACACATGCAAAAGGTCTCAGTAGGAGTTTTTAAATTAAGATGGTAAAGATCACCAACTTTGCACCCAGTCCCAATCAGTTTTCCCTAACTGTCGATCCTGTACATGACATCCAAAGGAAGTGAACACAACATTGCAATTAGAACGAGTAATTTGACCAACAAAAGCAGATTCATAACAACAAAGGGAACATGATAAATAGAAAAACCATTCAATTTACCAGAAGGATCAAATGATGTAGTAATTGAGCCAACTTTAGAAACTTTCATAGGGCTGTTATTAGCAGTGCGAATAGTATCAAAACAAGATTTGCAATTGACTAGGACAGACTCATTAGCCGTTATATGCCAAGAAGCACCATAGTCTATTAACCAGGAAGGTGAAACAATATGACCTGGAAAAGCAGATGTAGTTCCTTTTGACGAACGTGATTGTGAGAGCAATGACTGTAATTGTTTCAGCGTAAGTGCCACTGCTGTTGAACTATTACTAGCAAAAGATTCTAATTGCAACAGATAAAAGAACTATCACAAATTCACCTTATATGACGGGATCAAGCTTTGATTGGATAAGAAATAACATGGAAGTAGTTGGGTGAATAATAGGGACAAGGAACTCCTCCTTTCTTCCTTTTTTTTTTTTTCAAATGTGACAGCTTCACAAAATAGGCCTCTTTAAAAAATTTAAAAAGCACATCCTTTTCTAAACTAATAAAGAACCTCAACAAAAGTAACCAAAAAATTACCCAAATAAAGAGGCTTTCATCTATCAAATGAATGCAAGATTTTCGAAATAGTAAGGAGCCTAGATGTGCACTTGCTCAAGGTGCACTTTTTGCCCTTATAAAGAGAAAGAGAATACTCAACAAAAGTAACCGAGAGGATGCCCAACAAAAATAGAGAGAGAGGTGCATTTTTTTATTCAGGTATAAAAGAAAAGCCAACAAAAGGAGAAAAGAGAGATGGAGTAAACAGAGAGAGCAAGAACAAAAGAAACTGGCAAAAAAAAAAAAAAACAAGCGGGCAACAACGTGAGAGACAAGAAGATAAAAACAAAAACAAAACAAAAAATAGGTGGTTTATTTGGCTATTTTAGTGGTTTTGTGGTTTCAGATGGTAGGTAGGTTCAGATCTGACTATTTTAGGTGGTTTTTGCATAGTGGTTTTGCAAGGTGGTATTGCATGATAGTTTCGTAGGAGGGTAGTTTTAGTAGGGCGTTTTTGAAGGGTGGTTTTGTAGGATGGTATTACAGGCGGTATTTAAATATTTACCGGTATTCAAATACTGATTTCAAAAGAGTGGTATCACAAGACTAGCCAAAACTCCGATACCATGTGAAAATATTGTCCTTTTATATTTATATGTTGAACTTGTGGGAGAAAATCCCACATATAATAGAGGGGTAGTATACAAAATAAAAATAAAAATTATACAACCTGTATGATATATAAAAAAAGCTAGAAAATTATCCTAATACAGCGACCTAATTTAAGAAATATTATACAATTTCACATGGAGCTCCAAGTTCCAAATTGCAGGCATTTTGCTAAAAGTCAAAAGAAAGAAAAAAAGGGACAAGTTTGAAAATTTTAAAAATTAAGAGAGTTTTTAGATAGCCTAAACAAAGAGATATTTATATTAATTTTTTCAAAATATTGCTTCATTTTTAATGAAAATTTACTTCTTTGAAAATATATTTTCCTCTTTTAGATATTACAAATATTTATCCCGGATGTCATGGTGTTGAAGAGAGAGTGTCTCTTGTTATTTTTTAGAGTTTACCCTTTTTGTAGTGATTGTTTACACAAAAATATATTGGGGTTGTTTTTCAAAAAAAAAAAAAAGTTGTGGGTATTTTGAGAAAATTAAAATGGAAGGTTTTAATTTGACGTTTTAAAAGAAAATATGTTTTTATTGTGATCAGACATGGCAACTACAACAAATATGACAACTGGTAACTGAGATCTGTCAGTGTCTAATTGTATGACGTACGTCTATAGAAACTGTATCCTATAGTTTTAGTAAGTATTGGTTATACCCTCTATATAAATACACAATTGTATTGTAATCTTATTGATTAATGAAATACACTAAATGTTATTTCTCACATGGTATTAGAGCAAGGTTCTCTGTTCTCAATCTCTCTGGTCTCTCTTTGATTTGCTTTTTTGTGTAAGCACCTTGGCTCAGAAATCTCTGCCATTGGTGCTCTACTCCTTCTCTCTAAATTGGTACTTTTCTCTCTTTATCTCTAAACTTTCTCTCACGATCTCTCTATTCTCTCTCTTAGTCTTCCTCTAATCTCTCTCACATCTATCTGCCCCCAAAAATCTCTTTCTCGATCTTTTCTCTCTCATCTCTCTCTCTCGGTCTTTTCCTCTCTCAGATCTCTCTAATTTCTTTCTCTCTCTCTCTCTCAGATCTCATATCTCTCTCATCTTTATCTCTGACCTCTCTAATTTCAGATCTCATATCTTTTTTATCCTCATCTCTCTAATCCCTCTCTTATTTCTCTTGTATATCCCTTCTCTCTGACCTCTCTTATTAGGTTTTCGTCCCATAAACTGATTCCATTACATAAACCGATTCTTGAACTTCCTCTGCTGCAAAAAAGAAGACATCCTTCCGCCACAGAACAATGCTGGTTGCCATCTTCTTCTAATCATTCCTTCTCTCTCTAAGAAAGTATCATTCTCTCTAAAAGAAACAACGAACAAAAAAAAGAAACCCTAATTCTACTGATTCGTATGCTTGGGTAGATAGGCTCTCTTCCTCAGACCCGACTTTCTCTCTCTAAAATTCTAGGCCTTCTCCCTCTTCTCTCTCCAAAGTTACATAATATTTGACTCCTCTCTGAGTTGCCGACTTTCTCTCTCTAAAGTTGCAGGCTTTCTCTTTCAAGTTCTGAGTTGCCGACTTTTTCTCTCTAAAGTTGCAGGCTCTCTCTTTCATGTTCTGAGTTGCCGACTTTCTCTCTCTAAGTTGGAGGCAATATGTATCCTTGACTTTCTCTCTCTAAGTTGCAGGCTCTCTCTCTCAAGTTCTGAGTTGCTAACTCTCTCTTTAAGTTGCAGGTAATAGGTATCCTTGACGTGCAGGCTTTCTTGCGATCCTTTCTTTCCCATCTCACTCTCTAAACTTTCGTCCCTCTAGATCTTCCAGAATCTCTCTCACTACCTTAACAAGCCTCTCCCTCTCTCTAAATTGCAGTCTCTCAATAGCTCTCCAAGCCTATGTCTCTCTTTCTCTCTAGTTTTGCTTGTCTTTCTCTATCTCAAGTCTTCTCTTCTAATTGCAATGTCTTTTGCATTCACTAAATTTCTTCTCTCTCATCAATGCTTGGACTTGTGGCAATGGAGTAAAACCTTGCATTCGGCTGCTTCATTTCACATTCAATTATTTGTTATGTTTTTGTGTCGATTTTAATCATTCTTTTTTGCTCAATTCTTGAACAAATCAAATTACAGAGTCCACAAACTTAATAATTGCTCCTATTTTTCCCTAATTTTTAGAGCTTTATATTTATTTCTCTTTTTCGATCCTCTTGGTGTGTCTGTCAAGAGAGACCCCCCTTTGTCTCTTAAGAATCACCTCTCTCTCTCTCTTGCGTTTTCCTTCAAACGAAAAAATCAAAGGCTTTTCAGATTGTACCAGTTAAACTCAATGGCACCAACTAAACTTTTTGGGCCTCATTTATGCGGAATGACATTCATGGAAAAGGTCTCGGCGAATACATAGATGGGACCTAGAAAAAACCTATTGAGCCAGGAAAAGTTGAAGAATGGGGCATAAATAATGCTCGCATTATAGCATGGTTGATGGGTTCATCTGAAAGTAATACAAAGATCAACCTAAGCACTTTCAAAACTGCTCGAGAAGCATGAAAATTTCTTAAGGAAATTTATGATCAGATTAACTGGGCACGCAAGTACCACTTAGTCTAGGAACTTTGCTTCCTCAGACAGGGAGAGCAATCCATTCAGAATTTGTACTCTTCCATAAAGACACATATGGATGCTCTCGTACTTATGGAACCTATAATTGAAGATAGTCGTAGCGTTTAAATAATTGTCAAATCTCGAGAAGAATTTCAAGTTATTGAATTCTTAATGGCACTCCGTCCAAAATTTGAGAGTGTCAGAAATGGCCTAGTCCATAGAAACTCTCTCTCTAACCCTGAATCAAAGTCTTTATGAGCTAATTGCAGAAGAAACCAAGATCAAATCTCTTAACTCAAGTTTTAAAGGAGAAACAGTTTTTGTGGCAACCCGACTTCATAGATCCCATGTGCTTAAACAAAATCAGCGCAATTCGTATTATGTCCCTCCCAAGAATATGACATTTCTCCGATGTAACTACAGTAAAGAACTGGGACATATCAAGTACACCTGCCCAAACAAGAAGAAACACATCTTCGCTGCTGTTGTTGATATAAGTACACCGTTGATCAAGTACCCACCAACTCAAATGGGAGGTCCCAGTCCTACTCCTGCTTCACCACCTATGACATTTACATTGGAACAAGTTCAGTCTATGCTTTCCCAGTCACACCTGGCATCTAAACCCAATCCGTCTGTTTTAGGTAACTATGTTTTTACCTCTTGGCTGATCGACTCAGGAGCTTATCATCATATGACCTCCAATGAGTTATTCCTAGTTGATTGTAAGTCTTTTTTTATACTATCTATGCTACTGATGGAGCCACTATGAAAGTATAAAAAATGGGCTCTATATCTCTTACCTCTGACCCTTCTGGTAACTTAAAGGCTTCTAATGTTTACCATGTTCTTTCTTTTGCCATGAATTTATTGTATGTTGGTCATATTACCAGTTTAAATTGTAATGCTGTTTTTTCTATATCTTCTTACTATATACAGGATTGGCAGTCAAGGCAATTGATGGGGACTAGGAGTAGAGTTGGAAATTTGTACTACCTGGACTATCTGCATATGCCATTGTTGTTTCCACTGTTGATGACACATCTCTATGCATCAACGTCTTGGTTACATCTTTGCTTCTCGTTTACAGTCTTTATTTTCCCGCAATGTGCTTGGTGCTTATGAAACAAATTTTTTACTGCTGTCCAACACTGTGCAACTTGCAAATTCGCTAAGTCTCATGATTTACCTTTTTCTCGAAGTACTTATGTTTCACCTTTTATGTTCAATCTTGTTCATACTGATGTGTAGGATCCTACACTTATTCTATCTAAATGAGGGTCACGCTATTTTGTAACCTTTATTGATAATCATACTCGTTATACATAGGTTTTCTTTATGAATAATTGCACAAAATTTTTTAAAATCTTCACTCAGTTTTATTCATATGTCGAAACCCAATTTTTCGCTAAAATCAAGGCCATACGCTTAGATTCTAGAGGGGAATATATCAGTGGGTTGCTTCAACATTTTTTTGCTAAACATAACATTCAACTCCACAAAACCTGTCTTTATACACCATAACAAAATGGTGTTGTTGAACGAAAAAATCGACATATCTTAGAAACTGTAAGATTCCTTCTTTTTTCTACATCTGTCCCCAAAGAATTTTGGCCAAAAGCTGTTCGTACATTAGTCTTTCTCATCAACATCATGTTATTCTTTATTTTATCTGATGAAACACCTTTCCAAAAATTATTTACACGACCACCCGATTATTTCCTCCTACTTGTATTTGTTTGCACTTGCTTTGTTTTGTTACCCCCAACCTAGCGAGATAAGTTATCTCCAAATACGGTCAAATGTTGCTTTATTGATGACCTTAATCATCAAAAAGGATATAGGTGTTATGACCCTATGACCAACAGACTTTGGGTATCCCGACATGTACTATTTTCTGAGCACATTCTATTATTTGACAATAACAATAATACCTCACCCTCTCACCTTTTGTTTTGGTACCCTTCGCTGATTCTGTTTCTAATTCCTCTGGTCATTCCACTCGTGTCCCTCCTTCTAAAGTCCAAGAAGGCACTCCACCATCTCATAATGACAGTCCTGATTAAAACCCTGCACTTGCTGATTCTCTGCCTCTCCTTGCTCTTAGATAGAGCACTCGGATATCTGTTCCACCTCCCTGACTTGCTGACTATGAAACATTTTTACCTCTGCATCAAACATTCCTTATCTCTGTTCATTATTTTTCTAAACCCCAGACTTTTAAAGAAGTTGCCAGTCAACCTGAGTGGCAACAAGCAATGACTAATGAGTTGAATGCTCTCGAACGTATGTATGCTTGGGACTTGACACGTCCCTCGAAAAGAAAAACTATTGTGGGTTGTCGATGGATATATAAAATTAAAATCAATGCAGATGACAATCTAGAATGATACAAAGCCTGCCTGGTGGCAAAAGGTTTTAATCAATAATATAGCATCGACTTTACATAAACTTTTGCTCCTGTTGCTCATATGACTACAGTTCGTACACTAATCTCAGTAGCTTATTTTCAGCAATGACCTCTCTATTAATTAGATGTCAAAAAGGCTTTTCTCAATGGTGATCTTGATTCGGAAGTATATATGAAGTTACATCCTGCCGTTGTGGATTTACAAAGACGCTTGTGTAAACTTCGATGGGCCTATATGGACTCAAACACGTACCTCATGCTTGGTTTGAGAAATTTTGTAATGAAGTTCTTTCGGTGGACTTCGATAAAGTCATAATGATCCAACACTCTTTGTATTTGAGACTTCTGAAGGGCGAGTTCTTTTGTTACTATACGTCAACGACATGATTATCTTTGGTAATGATATGGGCACCGTTCATAAAATTAAACAAAAGCTAAATAACACCTTTGAAATGAAAGATTTAGGTTTCTTGTAGTATTTTCTTGGACTAGAAGTTGCCTAATTCTCCTCGTGGCTATATGTTGTCACAACTAAAATATGCTTCATAGATTGTTTCTCAAGATCGACTCCAAAATGATACAAAGAAAGTTGATACCCCTCTTGAAGTCAATGTCAAATTTCGGGCTAGATGAAGAAGCTCTTCCTGATCCAACCTTTTATAGGTAACTGATTTAAAAACTTATATATCTGACCATTTCATGGCCTGATATTGCTTATGTAGTGCATATAGTTTGTCAGCTTTTAAGTGTCATGCATTCTATACATCTCGCTGTCGTTTTACGTATCAATCGTTATATTAGGGATACCCATCACCAAGCCTCATTCTTCTCCTCTTCTACCTCTCTTGAGCTCTGGGCATATACAGACTGTGATTTTGCAGGGAATCCGAGTGATCGCATATCTACCACATGATTCTACATTTTTCTCAGTGATTCTCTTATCTCTTGAAAAAAGCAAGAAACAAAAACGCACTGCTCAATTAACTACGGAAGCTGAATACGAGCTATGACATAAACCACCATCAAGAGTGTTTGGCTATGTTGGCTGCTTGTAGATATGAGTGTCACTATCTCAACTCGCATTCCACTTTATTATGACAACAAGAGTGCCATTTATATTTCTAAAAATCCGGAATTCTATGAGTGCAAATATATTGAAGTCGATTGCCACTATGTCCGACAAGAATATCTCGCCGGCATAATTTTCTTATCATATGTGACCATCGCAGCACAACTCGCTGATTTCTTCACTAAGTCTCATCCCCTGCATTCTTTCTCACAGTTTGTTTCCAAACTCTCCATGATTCCTTTCAAATCCTCTCAAGTTTGAGGGAGAGTGTGAACAGACATGACAACTATAACAGATATGGCAACTGGTTATTGAGATATATCAGTGTCTAATTGTATGATATATCTCTATAAAAACTATATCCTATAGTTTTAGTAAGTATTGGTTGTACCCTCCCTATAAATACACAATTGCATTGTAATCTTATTGATTAATGAAATACATTGAAAGGTTATTTCTCACATTTATTTCTCACATTGGGAGGAATTACAAGAGTTTTCCCAAAACGAAGAAAAAAAACCCTTTGAAATGTGCACAAAAAAAAAAAAAAGATAATAAACCCGATATCGTAAAATTCTTAAGTTCATTAATTGATTTTACCTTTCAAATTAGGCCATGGCTTATTGCCACAAACATATCTCTTGATCATAATTTTAGTGGTAAAATTTTTTATTTAAAGTTGTTTCACATAATCATTATTCCGATATGAGTAGAATATTATTTTAATCATTATTCCGATATGAGTAGAATATTATTTTGGGAAATTAAGTGATAGGAATTAAATTCAAACTACTGCATTGCTGACATCAATTGCTAACCACTTGAGCCTATATAAGTTTGCAACCTTAAAAATGTAAAATTAAGATCAACCTACAAAATCTACCGGAAATGACTGTTCTAATATTGGAAAACCCTCTAGTTGATCATCTCAATATTAAGATATGTGAATATGGAAAAGAAAAAAGATTTTAAGTCCAAAAAATAGTGCATCTTGCATTATATAATATGGACCATCCATTTTTAAGATTTTCATGCATCTCTATATCTACTTGATTTGAACCATTTTTTGAGTTTAAAATTCTATAAATAGAGATTAAAATGGATTATTAGGCTAATCATAAGAATTTTTTATGGAAAAATTATATCTTATGAAAAAATTTAGAGTTGCACCTCACTTTGATTGTTTAAGGTTGCAACCCTATGCATACCACATCCTTCTTAAAATGCAATCCCAACAATTTGAGTAGAATACCTACTTTATAAGTTTTACTTCATTGAGGTATCCTAAAAGAATCGTTTAAAAATGCACAATTTGTCCCTGCTATGTTTTTAGAAGCCTAAATAAGTAGAGAAATTTTGATAATTTGACTCACCAATGTAGGAGTATGAATGGATCATGTCGGGTCTGGGTCAATGACCTAGATCCAACCAGGACCCAAGTCGAATCCAGGGCATTGGATCTGGAATTGATCGGTTGGTTGGGTCAGGTTAGATTCTCTTGTTTAGGGTTTCTAAAATAGAATAAGCAGGGGTATTTGCAATGTTAGCACATGCCAACATTGCATACGTCCAATGACCAATGAACTAACCCTCAATTGCTCAAAAACTTAAATTTTTTTTTTTAACGGAAAAGTATATAATAAGTCCATTGCTTTTAATAATAAGTACATAATAAGTCCATTGCTTTTAATACAAGCGGGTCACAATTAATCTTAACCACTGGATGTGAAATTGGGTGGCTGCATTTACTCTTTTGACCAAGCTCAAAGTTTAAAAGAAATTTTTTCGGACTTTGTGACATACCCAAGCTATCAGATTTCACATTGAATGACTATAAATAATTGTGATCTTCTTGTACCAAAGATAAATAATCTTATTATATACAATCCTTTTTTTTCTTGGATATACTTTTATGGGTTGCTAACTCTAAATATAAAGGGGTAATTTAGTCTCTATACTTGAAATAAGAGGTCCGAGAAACTGACTGGTATAACCCACCTTGTTCAAGTTCAGGAACTGAAAACATTGCTTTTATGAAAATCATTCCCAAGTTTGAAAAAAGAGGGCTACTATTGTCGTTACTCTTTAATTAATGGGTCTAATCAAAACGAAGTGATAACCCTCTTTGTTAGGTGTTAGCAATAGATAAATCATTTTTTTTTCATTAGAAACTTTTCTTTTTAGTTCTTGAGTATAATCAAATAAGGTGTATTTATGTCATTTGGGTCCAGATACTTTATAATTTCTAACTATTAAAATCCACTTACATGTTCAGGCCTTCCAATCCCATTTTGGGTATTTTTAAATAAATATATAAAAATGTCCTTGAGTGAAATAAAACTTATAAAAAGTAATTCCTCTAATGTCAAGTTGAATGGTTTAGCTTCCATGATGATTTTGTGAGGTGACTTGGACATGAAAAGTGATATTTTCCCTCTTAAAAATGCAAATTTACCACTTTAAAGTAGCAAAGATGATCTTGGCTTAATTATAGGCAGTCCTCATAATGGTAATTAATGATCGAACTCTATCAAAGTTCTTTCTATTTCCTCTTGATTACTTTAACTGGGTTGCAACTTGAGAGGGCTCGCTGTTATGTATGCATGCTAAAGATTGGCTTTGGAAATCCTTGATGAGAAAATCAACGTATACAACTGAATGTTTGATTGGGACAGGAAAGAATAAAAGAGTACGGGCAGGAGATTTTCATAAAGGCCCAAAATTTAAACAAGACTGATATCGGAGAAGCAAAGAATGCACTGTCTAATCTGGCAAATCTATCAAGAAATGGTCTTAAAAAGGTGATGAAAGAGAAGAAACTAGATGCGATAATGACTCCAGGTAACAGCCGAGCCATTGGAGGCTATCCTGGGATCACTGTGCCCGCCGGCTATGACGAAGAAGGTGTGCCATTTGGAATTTGTTTTGGTGGCCTAAGGGGTTCAGAGCCAAAGTTGATTGAGATTGCCTATTCCTTTGAGCAAGCAACACACATCAGAAAGCCCCCAACTTTCAAGCAGTGATATAGATACTCATCTTTCATGCAATACAATCACCCACTTTTCCTTCTTTTAGCTTAATAAATGGGGGCCTAGGAGTAGGACATGTAAGTGGGTCACTGAATATACAGAATGAAAAACTGAATCGACTGGCATACAGTGACATGAAATCATTGCCCTTTATGTAGATTTACTGTTGTGCTCTTATTCGGATGATTAGTCGTAATGTATTAGGCAATTTATTTGAAGTGTTCTTGCATGATGAATTGATCATTAGATTGTGAAGCTAAATCATATCTTTCGTCTTTTGAGGTTCTAAAGTAATAATAATTCATAATTACGAATCCAAAAAGCTTATTGTTTGTTTTAACTTTCTTTATATTGGAAGAATCTTCTTAAATTTTGGACCTCCATGACTCTAGCTTAAGGCCAGTTTTCGATTTTTTTAGGATAAAAGTCTCTGAACGTTGCTTTGGAACAAGTGTCATTTTAGCATGGTGGACTACTATTCAATGGTAATTACCCAAAAAAAAAAAAAATTACTATTCAGTGGAATGACATTGGCAAGGAAATATATATAATGAGACAATTTATTTTTAATATAAGGATGTCACAATCATCATTAACTGTAAGATCTAGAATCGGACGATTGAGGATGTGTCATTGTTTGGGCCCGAAGTCCAAAACAAAAATTTTTGAATGTTTTGACACACTTAATCTATTGGATTTCACATCTAATAGCTAAAAGTGAGGTCTAAAAAGAGTGATGACCTTAAAATTTCCCTTAACCTAAGGGTAAGAATTTTTCAGATTTGGTATGGATCCACCTAGATCCAGATTTGGATCCAAATAGTATACATATGATGAATGCAACTTGGTCCAATGTAGGAAGCGTATCTCATCCCGTCCAAAATCTATGATGAAGCACTTGAAACACCTCACTCTCGATCTAAGCATGAATACAACTTGATCACCTCCAAAACATTTTATCTCAGGGAGACGAGACAAATCCCATCCTCTTCTAGCCCAATCGCTAAGTCCACAAGTATCATTAGAAGGAGGCAAGAATGAGCCAACAACCATAGACATAACCTTCCTTATAATGGTCTCAACCTCCTTGTGTGTGTCTAAACAATAAGCTAGTGTTGCCTCTTTATCTTTAAAGTTGCATATCATGCAACTAATTATTTTTTGTTTTTTTGCTAGAAGATCTCATGCACACATCAAAGAACCTTATCCTCCTTTAGTGGCACGAGGGAAATGCTTACATGTTTAATGATTTCATAGGAATATCTCAATGTCTCTCATAAATTTACCTAGATTACCTCATTGATATACTTATGGTCATATTCGACTGTAACACTCATAATTGTTGTTTTCTTTGGACGGTAAAATACTTGGACAAAAAGGGGCCCTTACATATGGTTATCCAGGCTGGAGTACATAGGCATGTCTGACTAGTTTGAATTGTCAACCAGTGCCTTGACGACTAATTATATATGTGAAAAGTTTATATAGAGCCGACAATCTAAACAATCAAATTTTAGCCTACCTCCAAAATTTTTCTAAAAGAAGTCGTTTTCATGCCGAAATATCCTCAAATTCATTATATGGACATCAAGATGCATGGACATGACAAAAAATAGATTTCAAGTTTTGCAAATTGTGTAGTTTGTAATACATTTTTGGACCGTCAATTTTCAAGATTTTCAAGTTTTCATATATCTATCAATCTACACTATTTTTGATGCTTTGAACCTTATAAATAAATATGAAAATATATTTTAGCGCTATCACAAATATTTTCAGTATTGAAACTACATTTCTCGATACTATTTGAAGGTAGGCTCTAACTTGATTGTTTAGAGCCTAAGCTCTATACAAACCATGCCCATTATATATTAAACTAAACAAATAGATGAGGTAAATCGTTATGGACCGGAGTAAGATTGGAACCCGCCGGTATTGACGCAAAAAATAGTTTTTCATGCCTTTGTCACGAGTGGAAAGGGAACTTTCTCACCAATGTTACTTATTAATAAGTACATTTTTTTTTGACAAGATACTTATTAATAGGTACATTGTCCTTCAAGATTGTAAGGGATTGTACAACACATGGCTTGGTACAAAGATCACAATTGTTTTAATTGTTAAATGCGGAATTTAATAGCTTGGAATATATTATAAAGTTCAAGAATATTATTTTTTTGATTTCATTCCCATGGTGGCACAACCGCACCTAAGTTGTCTTATTTTGCAATCAAAGGCTAAAAGCACCAGTGAAGCCTTGTACCAAACATAAATGCCCATATTTTATTCTTCAGATTTTGCAATAAACGGCTAAAAGTATCAATGAAGCCTTCTACCAAAGATAAATGACCATATTTTATACTTCCCTATATCTGAGGAGCGCAACCCCTTCTATATTGTTCATTTGGGCTTTTGCAGTTGGTTGTCATCATCCTGTCCCTCGGAATAACCGCAGCTATAAGTGTAACGACTTTATTTTTTATTGAAAAAGTTTAAAAAAACCTCTAAAAACAACTTACTCTCAGTTTTAGCTTTTTTTCTCCCGTTTTTTTTCCAAAATGTACTTTCTATAACCCTTGCCAAATACAAAATAAAAAAATACTTAAACTACCATCCCTTACTTTTATTTGACCGAAGCCTCTCTCCCACCAAAATAGGGGCTCTGGTCAATACGGTCCGGTATAACACTCCTATGCTGTGTAAAGTTCGGTATGGCAGTAAGGCTTTGGCACTGTGTTTAGTGCGATCGGCTATAGGGCTCTGGCACTGTGTAAAGTACGGTCCGTCAATTGAAATGGCCGGTCCGTCTGTTGTAAAGGGCGGTTCGACACTTGTGTGCTCTAACAATGTGATAGTCCGCTCCGGTAATGTTCTTCTGGGTTCAAAAGTCAACGTCAAATATGTCCAAAATAATTTTTGTGTATAAAAAAAACATTTTCATCCAAATAAACTTTTTCCCTAAATTATATTTGTATAAAAAATTTGTTTGTGAAAGAAAGTGAGAGATAAACTCAAGTTGCAGCATAGAAAACGTGGTCTTGGGTTTTTTTGTAATTTTTCCTCCCTTATTTCATTGGGCATTATGTCAAATTGAAGCCGTCCTTGTTCAAATTTGACGGATAGGATAATGTCAACCGACTGTAACCAGTCAAGTGTTCTCATTGCATTCGTACACCTTTAAACAACCTCATTTTGAAACCGATGGCAATATGGTAATTTTCTATTGGATTGGAGGCTATAACGGTAGGTTACGGATCACTTTCTTTTTGTAGGATTAGTGACATACGGAAACCAGGGTTTGAGGAACTTTGAAAAGTGAGAAGCACTCTCTCTCTCTCTTGATCGAGAAGGCAGCGCAAACCCGTTGGGATTTGAATCTGCAAACTTCCCTCTCTGTTTTCATTTAAAATCTACTGTAGAGAGAGAAAGAAAGATCCATTCGCTCCCATCCATTTCCATTGAAGTTCAGGAGAGCGAATAAAACTTTTGGGGTTTTCCTTTCCCTCGAGCTTTCCTTCAGTTTCACTGAAGTAACAGGAGATACAAAGAGGATTTGAGGATTTGTTTTCTTTAACCTTTGCTCCATTTCTATTTAATTACAGTTGAGGGATTTGGGGGTTTTTTTCCTCGAGCTTTCCTTCATTTCATTGAAGCAGAGGAGAGAGAAAGAGGGGTTTGGGTTTTTGTTTCCCTTAAGCGTTCCTTCATTTCCATTGAAGTACAGGAAGAGAGGGATTTGGGCTTTCTTTTGCCTTACGGCGTTCTTTTTTTCTAACACTAAAATACAGGAGAGAGAAAGAGAGTTGGGTTTTTCTTTCCTGAGTTTTCCTTCGATTCAATTGGTAAGAAAGCTTAGAGCTGAGACTCTATAATGGAGGAAGGGGTCTGTGTCACTTCCGCTTCAGACCCACTTTCTTCTATCCATGGCCGAACCCTATTAAAATCTCTAATTCGTCTTTTGAAAGTGAAGCAATCTCAACTCGAGTTCTTTGCGGATGAAAGGAAGCTTTTAGAAGAGAGACTCAAGGTCCAGCACAAGCTCTGGGTCTCTGAGATCCACCAGTTCGAGCTCCAGATTTCTCAGGTTTTCCATTTGTTTTTTGTTCTTAAAATATTTCTCACCCTACCCATCTATCCTTTTCAATCTCTCTCTTTACCCATCTATTGAGGAGTTTCATACATTGTTCTTTTTAGATGGAAAGAGCTTTAACGATGGCCAATTTTGGTCGTGCTGTAGACATGGCCAAGATGGATCACTTGATAACGATGAAAGAGAAGGAGGCTCATCTTTGTAAATTGAAGTTAGGTATGCTCCATTCCCAAATAATGCATAAGGTTTCTGTCTATCTGGTCATGATTTTCATTTGGGGCTTCCTTTGTTTTTTTTGTTTTTTTGAATTTCCCCCAATTATAATTTGTACAAAGAAGTTTTTAGATAATATGAGGAACTGTTATATCTCTTTTTCTTCAATGTCTATGGGTATTTGGTACCTCTAACAGTCTAACTATCTTGGGTTTTTTTAAATATATTGTGCATTGAACTTCCTGAAATTTGGAATTGGTTTTGGGTTTGTTCTGAACTCACACTTTCTTAGCTTGATACAACTAAATGCTTTTGAAGCCTCTTGGCTGGCTAATCAAGCATGTGCATGTTCCCAGGAGCTTTCTTGAGGCCATAAATTTCGAGTTCCCATCATATTCAATGGTATTAATGATAGTCTGACTGACACTTATTCATTTTTGTATTCTTTTCCATGGATTAGAGTATGCAGAGAGCGATTTGGAGGACCAGCTGTTTTGCACCAATTGTCTAAGTGAGAAAACAGTAAGCCCAGACCCTTGAATTATATCCTTCATTGTGTTGAAAACATTCATGATATGTATAAGTTTCCTGTATTAGGCATTTTCCTTTTCTGGAGTATCTTTTTTTGTGGTATTCACTAAAAGCTTTGAATTGTTTATCTAGTGTGACCGACAAGGACATGTCTCTGGGACCGAAAAAGGGGAAGGTGGAGTTAATCAAGGAAGAAGTTCTTCAAAGAAAACAGATCAAAGTTCCAATAAGTTGCAGGCAGAGCTAAGAAAACTTAGTTCTGAATGTGAAAAATTGAACTTAAAGAAGAACCGTGATGTCTCAGCACTTTTATTGGAAAGGAATTTTGTTTGGGATCAAATGAAAAGGATGGAGGAAGACTACATTGGTCGCTTAAAAGGTAAGGAGAAGGAGCTAGAGCTGGCTAATGAAACTACTGAAAAGTTTGGTCATAATTTGGAGAAGTTGCAGTCTACATTAGACGAGAAGGATGCTATTGTCATCAAGTTGAAGAGTGATCTAGCTGAGAGTAAAGCTGAGTTAGATAAGCTTAACAAAGAATTGAGTAGATTATCACATGAATTGGTGTCAACGAAAAACAAAAAAGTGGGATCTGAGGAGGATTTGGATATCTGCTCCTTGGATAAAGAGGAAAGGGGTAGTAGAAGGAAGATTCTACTTGTTGACAAGCAGGCTGATGGACTAGAAGCCTCCTACACTGTCAGTAAGAAGGTATAATTACCAAAGAATCTAATGCTTATATACTATTTTCCTATGGTCTTTGGTGATTTGTAGTCCATTGGTGTCATCATCACCAAGCAATTGATGGGCTGTAATGGATAGTGTGTGGCCCAACATGGGGCTCATGTCCTTCTATGTTGGTTCCCGCTCTCCATCTATTTTAATCATTTCATTGGAATTTAGTGATCCCAATGGACTATGATTTTCTCTGGCCCAATGGTTATATTGTTCTTTCTATTACTGAATTAATATTGTTTTTCTCTAGCCCAATAATTCTAAGGAATGTTGCATAATGCATGTTTGTTATGGAGTGCTTTCCTTTTGTGACATGTCTATATTTTGCTTGTGACTTATTGGTCGATTATTATGTGTCTGGTGCTTGAGTTTATATAATCTAAAAATTTCCTCTATATGCATTGAAACCCGGGTAATAAAAGTGAGGACCTTAAACTTCTCTTAACTTGTCCCAAGCCCAAGCCCAAGTAAAGGAGCTGGGTTGCGTTAAGTAGGCAGTAAGCGTAAAACTTTACGCCACCTTATCATGAATCTTGAGCTTATCTTTTTTCTTTTTTATTTTTGGTTTGAGCAATTTGTTATCTTTGAAATACTGATTTGCTTGCTTGATTCATGTTGTCCTATGGGCACGTGATTTGCTTGAACAGGATAATGATCTCAATGATAAGACATCTAAGAAAGATTTGATTGTTCGATTAAACGAACTGTCGAAGCAGACGGAGATCATGCATGTTGAGAATGAGCACTTAAGGATGCTTTGTGCAGATCTGAAGGATCAACTCAATAAACAGAATGTATTGTTTCTCTGCTTAATTCTTTTTTCTTTTTTTCCGTGCTTAATTCCATACTCATATGTTGTGAAATAGAGAGTATCTTAATTCCATGCGCATATGTTGTGAAATAGAGAGTATTTTATGTTCTCGAATTTCTTATTGCACATGTTTAGACTGTTATCATTCCTTTTGCATCAAAATGTCAGCACCCCGTTAAGGAAAACGGTGATCCTCTTGGATTAGTTCAACGGAACTTGACTGAAGAAATGGAGAGAGCAGTTATTCAAGATCCAGTAGCCGAACCATTTCTTAAAGTAAGCACTGGCTCCGGCAGTTATTTGTTGCTTTTTCTGGTTGGACTTCGATCTTCCTGAATTACTTGTAACCTGATGCTTTGATTGTGGTCAGAGCTGTGATAAACATAAGGTAGAGGATGCTAGAGTGCCAAAGCAGTCTTTGAAGACACCAGCATTACGGAAAGAAGAGGGCATTGGAAATGGGGTAATGAGGATGAGATCATCTGCTATTTGTTAAATTCTCTCTCTCTCTCTCTCTCTCTCTCTCTCTCTCTCTCTCTCTCTCTCTCTCTCTCTCTCTCTCTCTCTCTCTCTCTCTCTCTCTCTCTCTCTCTCTCTCTCTCTCTCTCTCTCTCTCTCTCTCTCTCTCTCTCTCTCTCTCTCTCTCTCTCTCTCT
>NW_006499827.1:4442390-4468970 GCF_000471905.2 Amborella trichopoda
CTTACCGTACCTACCGTACCCGACCACACCACCTCCTCGTCGTCTCTCTTCTTCTCTACCTACCTCGTCCGACGCGACGTACGACACACTCCTCTCTCTCTCCTCCTCTCTCTCTCTCTCTCTCTCTCTCTCTCTCTCTCTTTCTCTTTCTCTCTTTCTCTTTAACTCTATCAGTTTTTTGTCTTTCCTCAAATGGGTTTCTGCTCTGCCACTAAAGTTTACCATTTTTATGGCTTTTGAGCGGATTTCATCATAATTTCTTGTCTTTCCCAATTGGTATTGGCTCTTAAATGGGTCTTCCTTCTCACCAGTTACATTTTGCTTCTGTCTTCAACTCTTTCTCACTCTGAGCCTCTCATGGTCTCCACCCCTGCTCAAAGCCGTGGATTCGAAGAATCCGTGATCCAATTATCCGTCTTTGTCACTACATAAGGGGAGATGGGTTTGTCACTTTGGCTGAATTGTATGATTGTATCATTTGTTTAAATGAGTGGGAATGAGTTTAGAGATGGAGAGAGATTGAGAATCTTTCCCAAATGTATCCATGCTTTCCATACACATTGATTGGTACATGGCCCCAAACCCTCTTAGATCACATACCCATCACTCTGAACCTCTCTTGGTCTCAAAGAATCTGTGATCCAATTGATCCCACTCTTCTCACTACAGAAAGGGAGATGGGTTTCTCACTTTGGCAGAATCAATCCTATGACTGTATCATTTGTTTAAACGAGTTTGAATGTGTTTAGAGATGGAGAGAGATTGAGTATCTTTCCCATGTATCCATGCTTTCCATACATATTGCATTGATACATGCCCCCAAACCCACCCAAATTGTCCATTGCGTAGATGCATAATCTCAAAACCACAAGTTTCAGCAAACATTACAAATGAAACCCAAATTCAGAACCCATTTTCATGGTGGTTTTTTGTGCGAGAATTGGAGCATGGTTTTGATTTTCGAAATTTTCAACCAGTGAGGCGATCATTTTCCTTGAACTCTTCAATTGAAAGGCAACTTTATGTAACCGTCCTGGAAATATTGGCACAAAATCCCCAATTTCATTGAGATTAGCACAAGCTGTGGTGGATGTTGGCTCAAAGTCCCCAGTTTCATGAGATTAGCATAAGCAATGGTGAATGAGGAAGCAATAGCACTGGCAGGGTTTGAGGGTTTTTCTCTTCATTTGGCATGGCAGAGGTTCAAGAAGCTTAGTTCTTCTAATTGAGGAAAAACCCAATTGAGGAGAGCCAAGAAACTGAGAGAGAGAGAGAGAGAGAGAGAGAGAGAGAGAGAGAGAGAGAGGTAGGTAGTTCAACGGCTGGTTGAAAAGAGTTGAAAGCGAGAGGTTCAGGAGTGGGCTACATGGGTAGAGAGTACTAGGTTAAAAGAATGGACCCATGTGGGTTTGGGGAAACTGTTTGGGTTGATTAAAAGAATGAATATATAAAATTAAAGGAGAAAGGGAATCAGGGGTTGGATGAAACCTTTTAAGCCTTTTTAAAGCTGCTTGATAGAGTATAAATGGGAACAGCTATCATGAATGACGGAAAACGTTGGGGGCCAGTAAGATATTTTCTTAATGCTAAAATATTCTGAATAATTATTGGTCAGTATGTTTTCTACTGTTATTCCTTCTGTAGAACATAATTAAATGAATTTGTAAGTTCTAGAGTGTTAAGCTTCTGATTTCTTCAATTTTAAAATACTCTTTGATATATGGCTAGATTCTTTTCAATGTTTTTTTTTATAAATTGGTGTGTGATTTGAAAATGAGCATATCTCATATATTAAAGTGAACAGTGATTTCACATGACAATGGCATGGAATTACTTGTGAAACTCATAATTAACTGACTCCTCTCAAATTAGTTGATGCTCTAACCAATGAGTAAGTTGTTCAATTGTTGACTTGGTTTAACGAAAGTAAACAAAATTAAACATAAATGTGAAACCACTAAAAATTATGATGAAACTCATAACTTTACTAAGATTGAAATTAAATGCACAAAAGTTTGTCACCTATTACCATATACACTCAGTTGGGGTCACCTGTGGTTCTTAGACCTGTGTTTACCTAGAAGCACAGTTTGAGTACGTGCATTCTATAGTGGCATACTTGTTTTAAAACTACTGCATTTGGGGGTAGTTTACTTACAAATATGTTCCTTATATGGGACATACCAATTTACAATCTCCTACATATGTCAAATGCATTATCTTAGTAAAATTGTGTCTTGATCAATATTATACGCACACAATCATGTCTATCTGTTTTCTGACAAACCAAAGTATATATGTATAATTCTTTTAGTGTGTATCATGCAATCATTGACTGCATCATATAAATATATGAGATGCAATGCATTACCCAAAGAGATTACTCGATACAAGCCTGTATCCACTAATAGATAACCCAAACAAGTGCTTGAGAATTAAAGCTCCATGCACATCATATAGATCGGTACATATACACGTACTGAAGGATGCACATATCCTTGTGTATGCATATAATCATGTATATAATAAGCTAGCCAAAAGATTATGCTTATGCATAAATGTTCAATTTCCACACCTTGGGCTCGGAGCTCAAGCCCTAGACGAGCTGAGTGACTCAGGCGAGACCAAGTTGACTTGCCCAAGTCCAGCCTGAGACCACAAAAAGGCAGAAAAAAAAAGCAAAAAATGCCAAAAAATCCCTAAATATCAGTAAAAATACAAAAATTGGACAAAATAAAAAAGTATAGAAAACATGAAATATGAAACATTGATCTTATTTTGAAAACAATCAGAAAATTCCAAAAATTGGAAAAGTAGGAAAAAAAGAAAGAAACAGAAAATTTTACAAAAATATAAAAATAAAATTTATATACATAATTATATATAAAGCGATTATAATTGACCTAGTAAAAAAGCAAATATATGGATTTAAATTGATAAAAATGAAGCGTGCCCAAAATTTTGAGGCCTACCCTTGATCTGCACATTTGATGCAAATTGATGCCTCCCATATCCATGTGTGATATTCCGAATCCTCATTACTAATGGAATTGAAATGATCCTGGCCACGCTTAGACACCCCCAAACAAAATTACCAGACCAGTTTTATATTTCAATTTTGGATCTAGGACATTCAAGCTCTTGGAAAATTTAGATGTATAGTAAATACAAAATTCAAATCTCTCAAATCCTTTTTCTTCTTTTTTTCTTTGAGTTGTGAAAATAACGTCTGTTGTTGGATCAAGAACGCAATAAATTGGCTTAAGGATCAAATTTCAACTAAGATCGACCATTGCTTGCGAAGGAATTGGAATTTTTGAGATCTGTCAAAAACTTGGCCAAATTATTTGAGCTAAAATATATTGCAAATCTGTTTTTTTCTCAAATCTAATGCATCTAATAGATAGATAATAGATTAGACAATAATCTAGTTCAATGTTAAAAAATTCAGCTGCCTAGGCGGCCGGGCAGAATGCCTAGGCGGCGCCTTGGAAAAACTTGGTCGAGGGCAGAAAAATGCCCTCACCCATGGGCAAAAAAGTACTTCCCCCACCCACCCATGCAACCCAAACCCCCCCTCCCCCCTCCTCCTCCCCCTCCCCCCACCCCCCACCCCCCACCCACACATGTATCACTGATTTTTGGCTGATCTAATGAAAATTGATGGTTAATTGGGAGCAATTAATTGGTGTGGAAAAACTTTGAGGGAACAATAAAATCAGCAAGGAACAAGCCAAACACAAGCATAATTGAAAGCAACTTAGGGTTTCTTCTCCATACCCCAAGCTAGGGCTCCAAAAGCCTAAGCTTTTTCTCTTTCAATTTTTAAAAATCATGTGGAATTGACTCTCTCAATGCCCGACACCTCTTATATATTATAATTCAATGTTCAAAAACATTACATATCTATACAATGAGTAAAATAACCTATATATCCTAACTTAAACTAAAATTTTATAAAGACAGTTTTACCCCTATGAACAGTACTCATGAACAATATTCGTGAATAGTACTTGTGAATAGTATTATAAATAAATAAAAAATAAAAAACCTTAGAATGCCCAAAAAACTAAAAATCCTAAAAATAAATTCTAAAATTAAAATTAAAATTAAAATTTTTTACAATTGAATAAAAATTAAAAATAAGTATAAGTTGGCCCTTCATCATTCTCTTCTGGTTGGAGAAAACTCGTCATCGAGTTTTGAAATATGTTAAGATGAAATTGGTGCTAGTTTGGCAACATTCTTCAACTCGAATATTGTAAACACGATCTTGGCACTTATGAGTTATTGCACTAATCAAAACACAATGGTTGTGCAATAGAACTGAGAAACCCTCAAGGAAAGGGCCTATTTTTAATCACATAAATTTGTTGAAATTTGATCACTTCAGCCATGTAACCTTGTTGAATTTGTCCAAACTAAACTCTAGAACACACCACTGGTGCATCCTTGAGATCAACGAGTAAACCAACAACTTCACCTATTAATTCTCATTTGAGTCCTTAATCTTTTTCCTCGTCAAATACCAATTCAACCACAAAATCTTGATCATAATTGTAGATTGGATCTCCTACAAGATCATGTTCTTCATCTAAGTATGTGTCGAAGATTGGTGGCAGATCCCAATCTACATCTTGTTGATTTTTGATACAATCTGTGTCAAAATAAAAAATCTCATCCTCCATATCGAAAACCCTAGAGTGATGTTCCCTACATTTAGGTCCTTTGTCACTAGCCTCATCACTCGACTCCCACGCGGATCACGAAAGTGAAAAGGTTTGTACTCGAGATCCTCTTGAGCTGAAAGATCACTGTCTTGCCCATTATTGAGGCTTGTGAACTCCTGCATCAACTGTTGTATTTGCCTTTGAAGTTCCTTAATTCTGTCATCTATGGGATCACAGAGTGGATCTATAAAAGTCCCCTTCTACGGCCCCTTCTCGCTGCCATTAGTTCACTGAAATCACAAAACTTAGGAAAATCATCAACAAAAACACTGCTGAAATAGGCAAGATCTAGGTTGTTTTGATAACACTTAAGCGAAAATTAGGAAATCCTAGACTCCCACTATAACCACTCCCGCTTTGTTGTTGACTTAGGGCAACAAAAAATTGATGCTATAGTAATTCCATATAGTGCTACAATAACTCCTTACACTGCTACAATATTTTGTGTAGATCGTGGGCTCTGATACCAATTTGAAGTAGGAGAATTTGAGGGAATAGTAAATATTAGCAAGGAACAAGCGAAATACAAGCATAATTAAAAAAAACCTAGAGTTTCTTCTCCATACCCCAAGCTAGGGTTCCAAATCTTAAGTTTTTCTCTCTTTCAGTTTCTAAAATTTGTCAAACCACACACCTCTTATATGGTATAATTAAATGTTCAAAGACATTACGTGTCCATATAATGATTAAAAAGACCTATATATCTTAACTTAAACTTAAATTTTATAATGACAATTTTACTCTTATGAACAGTACCTGTGAACAATATTCACGAATAGTAATTGTGAATGGTACTCATGAAATAAATAAAAAAACTATAAAAACCCTAGAATTTCTAAAAAACTAAAATCCTAAAACTAAAATTAAAATACATATCCTTTAGCATTAAATAAAAATTAAAATCAGTATAATTTTTCCCTCCATCACTAATGGTTAATTTGAGCAATTGAGTTGTGATTTCTATTGATTATTTTAGAAAGATGGCTTCTTTATTCTTTAAACGTAATTTTGAGTTGATTGTTGATGATAAAAAGGATCAATCTCGATGATATGTGGTACTAAATGTGCCAGGGATCATTGCAAATTAGGGGTGGCATGTTTTAGTTGGAGATTAACTATAAGAAATTAAGAAATTTGGCTAAACCCCACAAAAAATTATAAGAAATTTGATGACAGATTATTACAACATATGGTTTCATATTATGCAACAAAGAGTTTGTGTGAAGAAGTAAAAAACTATTGTGTATATTCCTTCATATATGTATTGAAGTGATTGGGATATTGTTGATTTAAATAAATACACTAGTCCAGCCGGTCTGTCTGAACTGGTGCGCTCACTGGTTCGGCTCATCAGTCCAATCTCAATATAAATGGTATTGTGAAACTTGGACGAGTCATCCCTAGTTTTATAGTGCACAAGAGAGTCTGTACAGTACTTGCCCCAGTACTGTACATGATATGTACATTGTTCTAGCCTTGGTACTGTTGAGGACGAGTTATCTGAGTCTGTGTCAACTCCAGTAGTTTGTGAACATTAATATGTATATCATGTTACATTATGTTTATCTTGAAAATCTGTTTATTTGCATTCTTACAGTCTTTAGATACACCTCATTTCTATAGCTTTTTGGACAATTATGTCAACTAGCCATGGGTCACTATTATGTA
The DNA here is from genome assembly GCF_000471905.2 of Amborella trichopoda. The sequence continues at coordinate 4,448,789 of NW_006499827.1, forward strand.
ATTACCTTCTAGATCCATTATTCAGTCAATAAGCTTACTTATTAACTCTGTAATTCAAATGGTACCAACCTTTTTGAGTCAACATGAACTTATGCATCATTTGGGACCTGATATTTGCAAGTACTTGGTTATGCATCCAATCTTGAGTATACAGATTCTAGTAATTGTAAAACATGGTTTTAGGAACACTGTTGTTTGAGTAGCTTCTAGACCAACGTAGCATATAACAAATCCTCCCATGTTTGGCTAATCTAAATGTAAAAATAGGTGTTGCCAGTTTGCTGTTGAACCAGTTTTGAGGTTCATTTCATAATTTGCTGATTACATATTAGTATTTCTCTAAATCAAATGATTTGTTAGAAATAAGCTATCTATGATCTGAGAAGCAAATTAGCCGGTTCAGATCCTATTTTGTGGAATATTTGTTGATCAAATTTTGGTTTACGTTCCTTATATCCCTCTCTCTCACACACAAACACACACACACACACACTCTGGAATTTGTATCATTATTCAAATAAAAATATGAATATGATGCACATTGAGAGATGGATGGATTCCGTATTTTTATTCTTCTCAATTTTTAGGGGATTTAATTATTTTTTTATTTTTTATGGTTGTATTTTTATTTTTTTATTAAGGTTCAGTGTTTCAAAAAGCGTTAAGCGGCACCTAGGCGGTCAAGGGGTCCAAGCCGCCCAGCGCTTAGGTGGGCACCTAAAACCTGGGCGGCCCAATGGAATTTTTTTTTGGGCTTTTATCCCTCTAAAATAGGCTCTACTGGGTTTTAGGTTTCACCCAAAACCTACAATTTTGCACTTTGTGTTAAAAAAATGACAAAAAAATACCCTCAATGAGGGGTATTTCCGCCCCTGGGCGACCGCCTAGGCGGCTTCAGGCGGCCGCTTAGGCGGGTTTCGGGTACCGAAGCGGGCGCCCAGGGATATTCGCTTTTTTTGGGTGCCTAGGCCAGGGTGATGTCCAGGCCATCAGAACAGCCTAGGAGGCCGCCCAACCGTTGGGCGGTCTGCCTTTTGAAACACTGTTAAGGTTAATTGTAAGTAACTTTTAAGTAGAAAAATAAATAGTAAGGCTAAACTTAACACAAATGATAGTTTATACAATAAACTGGGAATGAGAAAGAGGTGAAAAATGTCGTCGAATTAGAAAAAATGAGAGACAAAAGGTGTAGGGATCTAGACCATAACAAATGCATTAAGAGTGATGATGAAAGGTTCTTGGTGAAGGATGAAGAGGTCAACGAAAGGTAGAGAGTTTATTTTAAAAAATTACTAAATGACGAACATAATAGGAACATAATGGTTAAAAATGAGCGTAGAAATCAATGATACCTTTGTAGGATTAGAATATCGAAAGTGGAAAAACCTTTGAAGTTGATGAAGATAGTCAAGGCTTTAGGGCCATATGGTAATCCGATAGAGGTTTGGAAGTATGGGGATATTGACATTGGCTGACTAGCTAGGCTGTTCAACAAGGTATTGAGGACAAAGAAAATACAAGATGAATGGAGAAAAACTACTGTGGTACCTATATACAAGAACAAAGGAAGAACAAAGGAGACATGCACAATTGTGCGAACCAATGTTTTAAAAATTGCCGATCCAATCCGGAATCGGGGCGATCCGGATCAGATATCAGTGATACCGCTCGATCCAATAAGAAAAAGGTACCGGAGCGGTTACCTTTTTCTTTGACTTTTTTTATTGAAAAAATCACTGCACGTTTGACTTTTTTTATTGAAAAAATCACTGCACGTTTGACTTTTTTTATTGAAAAAATCTCTGCACAGCACAGTAAGGCGCCTTGATAATGCTTCACTACCTGCGTCATTGCTCCAAGTGCAAATATAACTCCTTTAAGTCATCTTGTCTCTGTTTTATAGCCCCTTCCACTCCTTCCCCTCCCACACTTCAACGATGTGGGATACATATTACATAACAAATGAGCGGGTTTGACGCCTCCCCAACTCTTGCACTCTCTCTGTCCACCAAACTCTTTCACGCCTACATTGTCTCTCTCGCGATTTGGTCAATTGGAGAACGCCTCCATAATTACCAAAAAAAAAAAAAACGGCTCCACCAAAACTCTCTCTAGAACCGTTGAAGTGTGTATAGCTATTAGAAAAAGAAAAAAAATAGTACTAGCTCATAGGATATTAGAACTATAAAAAATAATATTAATACTAATTTATTGATCATTAGATTATGAGACATTTTAAGAGAAAAAAATAACACTAGCCCAAACCACTTTAAAGTCTATTTGAAAGTTGCTTTGTCAATTATCCCATATTGCAAGTATGATAGTTATTTTTTTTTCTAATTTTATTATAATACAATTACAAATTTACGTTTTTAAATTCTATACTTTTGTAGATTTATTTATTTGTACGGGTCACACCTTTGTTTATTACAATATTGTAATTAATAATTATACATTGATAATCAAATCTTGTATTTTATTTATTTATTTATTTACATTATAAATTATATAATGTATTATTTTTATTATAGCCGTAAATAATTTTTTTTAAAAAATAGATGATATTATAAGACAAAATTTAAATTAATGATTGTACATTGATAATCAAATCTTGTATTTTATTTATTTATTTATTAACATTATAAATTATATAATGTATTATTTTTATTATAGCTGTAAGTAATTTTTTTTAAAAAATAGCTGATATTATAAGATAAAATTTAAATTCATTCATGCAGGGAAAGAACATCTCAATATTCACATATTGATGAAAAAAATGAAGTTCTTAGCGTAGTACCCCCATTTCTTATTGGATTCTTAAAAAACAACATTTATAATGATTTTTAATAATTTTTTTTTGGTTTTTTTTAGGCTTAATCCGACTGATTCGGTCGATTCCCGATCTAGATGGATTTTTGAGGTGCTCGATCCGGGGCACCGATCTGTTTTTTAAACCATTGGTGCGAACTATCAAGGAATCAAACTTATGAACCACACTATGAAGTCGTGGGAGATAGTGATTGAGCAACGACTAAGGCATCAAACTTATCAGAAGAACAATTCGGTTTAATGCTAGGGAGGTCAACAATTGAGACCATTTTCCTACTTAGGCAACTGATTGAGAAATTTAGGGATAAGGGGAAAGACCTTCACATGGTCTTTATTGATCTAGAGAAAGCTTATGCTAGCCTTTACATTGGTGTTGGAAAAGAAATGAGTCTCCAAACACTATATCAACTTGGTGAGAAATATGTAGGAGAGAGTGCTAACTAGTGTACGAACAACTACTGGTGAGTCGAGTGAGTTCTCAGTAACAATAGGTCTACATCAGGGGTTAGCATTGAGCCCATACCTCTTTGTTTTAATTATGGACGACTTAACTAGGCACCTACAAGATAAGGTATCGTGGTGCATGTTGTTTACAAACGACCAGTTTTGATCGATGAGACCCTTAATAGAGCAGAATGACGGATTATGATTCGTGTAGCCGAAACCAATTAGTTGAGAAAAGGATTTGACGATAATGATGACCCTCAGTGAGGCCATAAGTCCCTATATCTTTTCTCACTACTTCCCACCATATCCTATTGGGTATCTACCCCTTGCCTTTTTTGAGCCTTTCACTTGAAGGAACTCGCACCTCTTAACACGTGCTGTACTGGGTCTATGCACACATAGCCAGCCCACCTATTTTACTTATATTGTTTGATTTTATTTTAAAAAACCCATGAAAAGACACTTGATCATGAGTTGTAATAGATACAAATATGTAAAATGTTAAATAGTGTATCTCTAATGGGTATGTTGATGAATTTTCCTTATATTATAAGCAATAATAAGTATTAAATATGTATATTATAATTATAAAAAATATTATTATAATGAGGAGCGAAAAAGAAAAGGGAAAAGATGCATGTGTGCCTCAATGCAAAAGGAAGCTTTCGCAAAAGCTTGCATTTGTTCATTCTAAATTTTTTTTGGAATGAGCAATTGCATTTGTTCATTCGAAATTTTTTTTGGAATGAGCAAATGATGTGTATGAATGGTTTTGAGGATGCAGATATCCTAGATATGATATCTAAAATTACACTTAGACGACCATAGGCCATCAAAACCTATATATGCAAAAGAAGGATTTGCATATCCTAGGGTTCCAAACGACCCATTAAATCTGAAAATCCAAGTGTGTAATATCCAACTAGATTATGAAATCTGAGGATGTAATACATATATTTTTTTTGAAGCTCAGGACGTAATGCATATTATTATGATGGTTTCGATGAATAACAATTCATATTGTGATGTAATGTATTGTGTAGTCTGCCTCATGTAATATTACATTGTATAACCAATATAATATGTACGGGATAAGAGTTCTACAGTATCATATCCTGATCACACATCCGTTTGAGTGCCCTGATAGATTGTATGGGTGTTTTGTGCTTGCATGCAAACGTTTGCAAGTGTGTATGTAATTAATAAATATCTTGTGGATTTTGTACTTTTCTCTTATCCATGTCATACGCATGCCCAATGTTCTAAAAGGCAGACTGCCCAGCACCTAGGCGGTCTAGAGAGCCTGACCGCTTTGCCTAGGCCTAGGCGGTGCAAATAGGAAGCCTAGGTGCCAGGGAACCCACTTAGGCCGGCGTCCAGCGCCCAGCCTTGGGCGGCTGCGCAGGGCCTGTGCCCCGCCTAAGGGCTGAAATGCCCCTCATTCAGGGGCATTTTTGGGTCCTTTTTAATTAAAAAAGGGAGAAAATGGTGGATTTTAGATTCATTTGAAACTTAAAACCCTATAGCCCCATTTTAACAATTAAAGTGCATCTTGCGCAACAATGAAAATGAGATACATCTTGTGTTTTATGAAAATTAAAAGAAAACAATTACTGCTTCACTAGGCCGCCCAGGTTCTGGGCGTCCGCTTAGGCGCTGGGTGGCCTGGACCCCCGGCAGCCTAGGCTGCGCATGCCCAATTTGATGTTGCACCCATATCTTACCTTGCTGTCCTGAAGTTGTGATGTCTCAAAAATATTTGAGATCTTCTTCAGCACAGTGGGCCACCCAATACCAGTATTGGTGCCAATACCCTTGCACTACCTCTTGGCAACCATGGTCTTAAGTGTGGTTCTTGTGGTATTGGATGAATTAGTGGTCTAATAACCATTAGTAATTTGCTTTTTTGTCACTATATGCAAGTCATCTACGCCTTGGTCCATAAAAAGGGCCATTTTTGTAGATGGATCGCAATTTTTAGGTCATGTCAGACTAGCTTTGAGTGTTTGACATCAAATACATGAGACTCAGATCAACCGTCTGGATCAATATAGTCCTTCCCCAAATTTTGGAACCGCTTTGATTAACTTTATATAACATCTTCCATTGGGAAACTTTTGTACAGACATCTCCTCAGAGCTGACCTTTTCAAAGGTGTAATTCTTGAGTGACTTGTGGCACTTGGGAGAGAGTTACTCTGCATTTTCCAAAGTTTTGCTCAAAGAATGTGTTGGAAAGCGTGCTTTGGGATGCATTCAGAGGCATATTGTAGAGATGTACAGTCTTCTTATTTTTTCAGCTCACATTCAATATCCAGATGCCTCATCACAAGATCACCAAAGGTATAGTTAATGGAGTGACTATTGGAATTTGTGACTCCTAATATTATTGTGAATTACAAAATTCTCACCCTCCAGTTGATTGGAATCAATGATCAAAAAGTCGTCTACCTGATTGCCTGGGCAGCTTTTTGGAGAAAACGCCAAAGCGTTCTTAAGGCGGACACTATTAGGCAGCTAGAACTAGGCGTCCATGTGGCTGAAAAGGCACGAAAGGTCCACCTAGACGGTTTGCACGAGTTTAGTGGAAACGTTTTTTGGGAGGGGCAAATAATGTCATTCTACCATCGCAAAAAAATAATATTAATTCGTAATTGCTGATTTATCGAAAATGCTTTTTGCATTTAATAGTAATTAATTTATTGGGAACCCAAAAATAATAATTATGAATATGCTTTTTGAATGTAACATTAGTTATTAATTTATTGAAAAACAAAAAAAATAGTATTAATTCCGAATTACTAATTTATCAAAAATGCCTTTTGCATGTGATAGAATTAATTTATTGGGAACACAAAAATAATAACTACGAAAATGCTTTTTGCATGTAACATTAATTATTAATTTATTGGGAAATAAAAAAATAGTATTAATTTGTAATTACTAATTTATCGAACATGCTCTTTTGCATGTGATAGTAATTTATTTATTGGGACCCAAAATTATTGCGAAATTCTTTTTATATGTAACATTAATTATTAATTTATTGGGAAAACAAAAAACTAGTTTTAGTCCATAATTACTAATTTATCGAAAATGCCTTTTGCATGTGATAGTAATTAATTTATTGGGAATCCTAAAATAATAACTACAAAAATGGTTTTTTTATGTAACATTAATTATTAACTTATTGGGAAACCAAAAATATAGTATTAATTCGTAATTACTAATTTATCGAAATTGCCTTTTGCATGTGATACTAATTAATTTATTGGGAACCCAAAAATAATAACTACGAAAATGCTTTTTGTGTATAGCATTAATAATTAGCTTGTTGGGAAACCAGAAAAATAGTATTAATTTATAATTACTAATTTATCGAAAATGCCTTTTGCAGGGGATAGTAATTAATTTATTGGGAATCCAAAAATAATAACTATGAAAGTGGTTTTTGCATGTAACATTGATTATTAATTTATTGGGAAACCAAGAAAATAATATTAATTCGTAATTAATAATTTACTGAATATGCCTTTTGCATGTAATAGCAATTAATTTATAGGGAACTCAAAAATTATAACTTCGAAAATGCTTTTTGCATGTAACATTAATTATTAATTTATTGGTAAACCAAAAATATAGTATTAATGTGTAATTATTATTATATAGTACATACAATAAATGTGGGGAGGTGTGGGGGATCCAACTTTTTTTAAAAAAAATCACTGGCTGCTTTTGGGTTTGGGCCCCCGCCTTAGCGCCTAGGTGGCCCAGCCCACCCCCCCTCATTCCCCACCGCGCCTCCGACTTATTGAACATTGATTGGAATCTACTTCTTAATGAATTTCTCAAGGTAAATTTTGATGGGACTGCTGGCCTGGCAGGGTATAAGAGGATCATGAAGAATGCTTATCAAGTTTCATAAAAGTTTTTTGCTTGTATTGACTTTTAGTGGAAGGAATTATTTTCCTTCAATGATTGCTCACCCATGATTTTAACGATCCACCCACTGTTTACTATTTTAGCACTGAAAACATGGGACACAATATTCGACAACCTCAGGCTTTCATTTTAACACCCACTGTCTTAGTGTATGACTACAGACATGGATGGCTAAACTATGAAGCTGAATATTGATCTAGTTCTTATAATTACGGTGCACTAAAGGTTTACATTTGATAGTTCCATGATTTTTTCCATACCTTAAAAACTGTTCACCAAGACCATGATTCCTATAATGGCATATGTTTACTTAATATTTAGTTCATTTTTTAATTTTCTTCAGTGGCTTGTTTTCATTTTTCATCCCTCTTCCCTACCTGTTACATTTTCTTCACACATGCATGGAAGTTCTTATCCTAGTTTTAAAGCGCCATGGTGAAAGAGAGAAGTTTGCTTTACACTGCATTTACTTAATGTTTGTTCATGTCACCATTTGTAATTGGTGCTTTAGCATCTTCTTCCCTTTTATGTTTCTAGCATTTCCCATGGTCTGATTTTGTGGCAATGTTATCCTAATTTGAACTTTGGAAACAGTGTGACGAGACTCGGCGGTCAACTTGGACTCGGCTGAGTTGCTCGGCCTCTGGGCGAGGCAAATGTGCCCCGAGTAGATTGTACACCTTCCTGAGAAATGGGAAGTGTAGTTGCGCATTCCTTCTTACAATGAGAAAACTGTTTCTCCCTCTCTCTCTCTCAATCCAGTCCTATCCATCTTTCTGTAGGTCCATCCAGCCCTTCAGGACTTTTCCCCTCCCCTGCAGCTATATTCCTTGCAACTCAACTAATCTTCCTTTCTCTGTCTACTCAAACTCTTGGGCTTCTACCTCTCTCTAAAAGGGGAAATGGTGATAGAAGTGCTGAGAGCGAAACCCTAGGCATGAGCATCATGTCTTCTCTTACTCTGCAGCTCAATGAAGCATCTGCCATGGCCGGAAAAGCCCCAATCTCTCAGCCTCTCGATATGTTATCATCCCTTGCGCTCTCTCAGCCTCTCTCTCTCTCTCTGCAGCTCTCTCGGTTTCCTCCCTCCCTCTCTCTCAGCCGTTCTCTCTATTTTCGCCCCTCCACCCTTCTTTCCCCTCTCATACACTCTCTCTCTCTTCTCCTCCCCCTTTCTCTCAGTATGTGCCCCAATGCACTCTGACTTAGCCACATGCCTTCTCCCTCGCTTCCTCTTAAAGCCATGTGCTCCGTTTTTACCCTCTATTGTCACCTGCCCTTCTCTTCCTCTATTGGCCACATGCTCTATCCTTGACCAGTTGCTTTTCTCTTCCCTCACTCATCTTTCGCAGTTTGTCTCACCCTCGAGGGCTTTCTTATGGGGTCTTCTAGCTCGGGCATAACTCGCGCAAGTCACTCGGACTCGCCCGGGTTACTCATGTCATTCAAGGGGTGAGTGCCTTGACTGAGGGCAGTCTTGGCACACTGTTTGGAACATTTGTTACTCTTTTGTTGCACTGTATTTTTCTTCTACATATTAATGATTAGTTGAAGAAATGTATGCTGCATTTTATATGTAGGCCTTCTCTAACCTCTAACCTCCTTAATTTGAAATATCACTAGGAAGACATTGGCAATAGGCGTGTCACACGAAGTTCTGCCAAAAGAGGAAATGAGAGTATTTCCAAATCTGGTGTGCCTAAATTACATGGTTCTTCGGCAAAAAGGAAGACGAGCATTTCCAAACAAGGCAAGCCCAATCTATTTACATCTGCTTTTGTTGCACCTAATTTGAGGTAGAAGTTTTAAGGCTTGAGTTTCTAAATGGTCAATTATCCTTATTGATCATGGCTTCATGCTAGCTTGAAGTTTGGATCCATCACTTATTCTTATGCATCAAGAATGTTGGCGTAAATGCAGCATATTTCTTGTTCACTCTCTTTGGAACATGTATTTATCAATATGTGTATCTGCTCTGGAAAGTTGTGAATTTTACATGGTGGGATTTGGCTTCTGGTGTTCATTCCTTGTTTCTTGGCTTTGAGGAACTGTCTGCAAGTTCATTAGAAAGAATATCATACTTTTGTGGAAAATTTGCACCTTGATTTGAAGGCTGTCCTTGTTTATGAAGGTAATTGGTGACTCGTCAGAAGTAGACAACATGCTGTTGAAACCAGTGAAAGAGGTTATCATTTGGCATTTACTCTTATGAATAGAGTAATGTGATTTTAGATTAGTTAAACATCCATAGTGCATACACTAGTCTCCTGCGGGAATATACTGTACACTTACTCCCTCGGGCAGAAGATTTTTTTGATCTGAAATTTTGGGACCAACCTAAAAATCGCAAGATGTTTATATCCAAATGAGAAAAAGATTGCATTCTGAGTTTTCTAACAGTTAGATCCCACTCCTAAAAAATTAGATGGTTTCTATTCAATCTTGAGGCATTTTTTTTTCCAAGCCCATAGATAGTGCAATTTAAATTATTATTATTTTTAAAGATTAAATATAGCATACTGGTTGAAGAGGTTACATCCCCAAAAATTGGGGCCCATACTCTTAGATTGGGTTTCGCCCGAGGGATCCCTTGTGAGCATGTAACCTTTTGGCAAACATATATCACTAGTGGAGGGGATAAAAAAAAAAAGTTCCATTCTGTTTTTCACTTGGAGTCTACCAAGCAGTAACAAAGTCATTTCATTCAGTGTTGTTATGTTTTACAATCCCAACAATGCCATACTGCAAAATGATTGCAATAGCATACCTCCAAATGCACCACTGGAAGAGCTAGAAATCCAGTTGAGTAGACATTTGCCTATTTTTTGTCGAAAATCACCAGGGAAAGAGGTGATGCATTGGGGTACCCCGAATTGAGGAACCTAAGTATAAAATTCCAGTAGACAATAAAATAAATAAAAACAAAGTTAAAGAGACAGGCAACCAATGCACAAATGGAGGTTATAAACAAGGGCTGCTACTAAGACATCTGGTTTTGCAATGTAAAACCATGGACTCCCACTTTTTACTGTGATTTTTGTTTGTAGCTGGAGGTTAATGCCCATCTTCTTGTGATACATCTCTGCAAAAGTTGGCTTATAAAGCATCACCTTCTCGCCTTTTCACATGTTTAGCAGGTGTGCATGGTTGCATCTGGGGCTGAATGATGGATGGTGGCTAGAGTTCAAAATTGCCTTGTGTTCTACAATATTGAACCTCCTAATGCATAGATACTAAAATATTGCACACCAACATAATAGTATTATAGATTCATAGAGAAAAAGAAGATATTATTAGCCATGCCCTATTTCAATTTAACAAAGTGGAATTGGGATATGATAAAAAGTCTTGATGGTCATTGTTTGGTGATGGGTGTTATTCCGTAAGTTTATATCTTTTGAATGCTGAAGGATTGTGCAGAGGTTGTTCGTAAGAGGTTTTTTGAGTTGGGTGCCACAACATTGCTATTCGGTGCAATAAAATTTAGCTCGCATTTGGCTCTGTGGACAGGATGATTTACACCATCTGAAGTTTGTTACGTTGCAGTGGCACCATAACCATGTGGGGTGGAATACCACCATCTGCACTCTTTCGATAATTTATGGAATTATGGATTCTTGCCTGCCAAAGCTCCAAGGCTTGGGCTTGAGTTGTTAGCAGCTGATGTCTAACAGCGCTGCATCTCAAGTTTGATTCCTACCACTGAACTACTCGAAAAAAAAAAGAAAAGAAAAGAAAAGAAGAAAGAAAGAAAGCCACAAGTGTTCCAATTATTTAAACTCTTCAAGTCTAATGTATTTCTTTGTGCTTGGATATTCTACTATACATGGGTGCAATTCTGTCAAAACGGTTGCTAATGTTAATTTCCTGAAATTTTGTATTGGTACATTAGTTAAGATTATTTTATCACATTTTCAGAAATACTACTGTGGACTTATTGGTCTATCTTCAAAATGTACATCTGCAAATGTGGTCAGAAAATGAGCTTGCCAAGCTTACTAAAAAGATTACCAGTTAAGGTTACCATAGACTGGCTAAAAGATAAAAAAATGATGAGAAGTTAAAATGAGCTTTGAATTAACCAAGATACATCTGCAAAGATGCTACCAATCATTTTTAGGAAAGTAAAGAATCAAGGCATGAAGTGATGGTAAACATCAAGTCTAAAGGTATACGTTTTTATGATTTTATATGAGTTGTATTTCTAATTATTAACAATAGCAGCGAATATGTCTTGACATAGCACATTTGATGTGCCTCAAATCGGGAAGATCCCTCGTCTTGTCTACAAGTTTTGTACGATTTGAAAACAATCCAAAAATTTCGGTGTCCCCGGAACATAGGAGCTTTATTGGTCCCCGGAACATATGTGTATGAGAGAGAGAGAGAAATACATATTTTTTGAGTAGTTCAATAGTAGAAATTGAACTTACGATGCAGCGTAGTTAACATCAACTGCTAACCACTCAAGCCCAGTTTCGATTCGCAGGGAGGGAGAATTAATATTGGAACAAGAAATGCACAAGACCTAGTACAACCAACTACACATACATTGCATGGTAACAACGAAGCCCCTCATATACTAAGAACAAGGGATGAATCTAAATAAGGAATCCCAAAAGGCTTGGCAAATCCGATCCTTTTTTCTTGAGTGAGGTAGGCAAGCTATAGATCACGACCCATCTTGTTGCGGTACATGTCTTTGAAAGTTATGGGCTCATCAAGTATGGCCTTCTCTCCTTCCTCCAGCTTTAGCGGATACACCATGGCTTCTGGAGCTGGATTATGAAAGGTGGCAATCGAGATCCGGCTTTGCTCAGAGTTCACCACCACTTGGTGGTCTGCATTCTTGAACTTGCCATTACTCAAGAACTACGTTTGCACACAAACCATTAAAGTTTGGACATAGAAGGGGAAGAAAAAGACTACAACAAACTCGTGTTAGGCATAAGAGAATGATAAATAACATACTTTTTGCCACCTTGATTTCGCATTTAATGGTTAGGGGTGATTGCCACCTGATTTCGCATTTAATGGTTAGGGGTGATATGAAGACAACTATTATAAATAGACATGAAAGACAATACAAAATTAACTAGTGATAAATTACCCTGCAGCTTGATGAAAGTAAATAATAAAATTTTGATCCAGGACTTTATTTACTGTCAAACCGAAGCTTTAGGGCCGATTTGATTACTGGAAACTGCAATTTCTAAGAAAATTATATTTTTTGAAATCCTGAAGTTGGATATTGTGATATCTAGAATCAATAAAGAGTGTCTGATGACCAGCCTAGAATTCTAAAAAGACTAGTGCCTGTGTTTGATTGAACCTAGAAATTGGGAAACTAGAAAACTAGGAGACTTGAAAATGAGCCAGTTCTAATTGTTCATTAAATTTTCATCATTACAAGTTAACAAGGCCATTATAAGCGGAGTTGGTAACTAATCACGAATGAGATGCTTAATCATGTTTCAGAATGAGATAAAATTTGAAGAGGGAGTACGGCCTAACACGACTTTCAAAACACGATAATAGCCCAATAGCTGACCTTTTTCTCCCCATCACCATCCGTTACTTCAACGGACAAGATGGCTTAATGGATTATGACTCCTTCATAGTCCTCTATAATTTTCCATTTCACAAATAAACGGCTCCTACCTCATTGACAGTTATTTCAGAAATATTAAAATTACTCTAAATTTATCATGATAAATTTTATTGTCGATAATGACTTCGATAGTTTTTCAATAGAACGGATTTATCACGATAATTAGGTATTGTGTTAGGGATTATATACAATGAGACCATTTATCTTTATTACGAGGAGGTCAAAATTACTCCTACTTATCATATGTCAAACTAGATGGCTTGGACTAGTCACCAAGTTCGAGTGTTTTTTTTTTTGTCAATTTTGAATCTTTTTAATGGAACTCTTACTATCACTCAATTTGAAATCATAGGGAAAGAGTGATTATGACATCTTTGTACAAAAAGTAAATAGTATATTTGCTTACTTTTGCATCTTGTTATTATCACAATCAATAACTTTCTTAATAAAAACTTCTATGTAATATAAAAGTAAAATTAGCAATTTGAATTAGAGCCTCTAAATTTTTCTCTCTTGACTTTTAAGAGCAGGACAATAGGGGAACAATTTATATCCATACAACCAAGAAAAGCTTTTTGATGTGTCCATGTTCTAGGATTTTGGATCTAAAATTTGTCACAAGATGATAATCTCGATCACTATGGTTGTGAATCTGAAAAAAATAAAAATAAAATAAAAATAAAATAAAAATAAAATAAAAATAAAATAAAAATAAAATAAAAATAAATGAAATAACGAATAGTCCAAATGAAAACAAATTTTAAGAATGTCTTTCAAAATTTTGAAACTTATTTTCTTTTAGATTTGTCATTGCGGGGTCAAACCATCACAGTTATGAATCTGAAAAAGAAAATAAAATTTAAACCTTACAATATATAATTTTAAAGTAATTAATACGAGCGGTCAAACAACAATATGAACGTGAAATCAAAAGTCATTTATTTTAAACTTTAATATAATTTCTGTTTAAACTTATAATTATTATGGTGGTGAAGATTATCGGCGTAATTCATGGATTTTGGAAGGAGCGGGAGCTGACTTTTCTAAACCCGTCCCCTAAAACGTTAGTGCAAGTAAAGGTGGGTGAAGCACTTACATGGGCATGGTCACCTAAGTTTACAACGAGAGCACCCTCAACTGGCAGCACAGTGATCCAAGTCTTCCCACCGTCCTTGGTCGCCTGCAACCCCCCCACCTGGTCCTGCAGCAGCAGCGTTACAATCCCCGGATCGGTGTGCCGCCTCAGCCCCAGCGTCATATCCGGCTGCGGGCACTCCGGGTAGTAATTCAGCACCAGTCTCTGATCCACACGTCCGCAGGCATGAACCATGACTTCTCTGTCGAGCCCCAGCCCGTGAGACAAGACCTCTACAATTTTGCATCCCAATTCCCTGAGCCGTGCACTGTATTCATCCACCACCTCTCTCCATCCCTCTGGCTTCTCAGGCCACTGAGAGTAGTCTCGCGCTTGCACCGGGTACGTAATATAGATCATGAGCTCCCGCCAGTCCATCACGGCCTCGTCCTCATGCACGTGGCTGCTTACAACGAAGCCTCCGGGTTTTCCTTGAGAGATACTGAAGCGTTGTTTCTCATGGAGGGGGAGGGAGAAGAAGGCCCTGGTGAGGGCAGTCATTTGGGCCATGAGGGCTGGGTCGATGCCATGGTCGACCGCTTGGAAGATGCCCCACTCTTCGAAGGCTTGTGTAAGCTGCTCACTGATAGCAGCGCGATGGATGGAGCTGTTGAGATTGGCCAGAGAGATGATTGGAATGTCTTGGCTGAAGTCGTTGTAGCTGATCTTGGGGCGTTCATCCTCGCCTCGGACGAAGACTGGGCTCACTGTTTTCTCTTTGGTTGGGGTGCCTGGCCTTGTAAACTCTTGCACCAATGATACCATTGTTGAATCTCTCTCTCTCTCTCTCTCTCTTTCTCTTTAGAGGGGGCTTAGTGTTGGTAAATATAGAAATACGCCGAAACTGCATTGATCATTCCTGTTTATTTTTAATTACGGTGGAACGGGTCATTCCATGCCCATTAGAGTGCAATGATTCGTGCTTTTTCACATTATTTGGGTTGGCGAAGGTCTAATTTGGTAGTGGGTGATCCGTGTGTCGAGGGTCGGTGGGTCTAGATATAAAATTATAAATTACGGAAAATGATTGAAGCCTTCCATACCGTCCATTAATTTCGATGGTCCCCGTCGGTGGGTCTAGAAATAAAATTATAATTTTTTTATAGTATATAATTACGGAAAATGATTGAAGCCTTCCATACCGTCCATTAATTTGTATGGTCCATTTCTTTTACACCAGTGATAATACTGCATTTTCTGATAGAAGTTTATTTTTTTTCTCTTTTTTTCTTAAAACCATGTACCCTTCCACTCCCTTTGAATCTCCTGTTCTCTGTCACCGCTTTAAGGCCCTCTATGATGTCCTTAAAAAATCAATAGATTCATTATAATTTGCACCTAATTCATTGTTATTCTTGATTTCCTCTTTTTTCTCTCTATACGTCCTCTTTAAGACCCACTGTCTAATTGTGTTTCTAGTAATATAGAGCAAATCAAATTTTTTTTGGTCTCCCATAGGATCAGAAAAACATTGTATTTGCCAATGTTACAAGACAAAAACAAGTAGCAATTCTGGTAATTCATGCTAGCAAAGGGCATGGAAAACCATGTGGTTTTCAATGAAAGAATCCCAAAGCATGAACTTAGAATCAACAGGTAATAATCCTGCATCCTTAAACTCGATTCTAGAATCTTTGGAAATTTTGCTGCCCTAGTTAAAGACGATTCTATGCATTCTCTTTCTTGCCAGTAACCCCTTGGACACAAGGGAGACCATCAGATTTGTGAGGCTCCTGTATGAAGAGAGAGGGAGAGTGAGTGGCCTGGTCATTGTTTACAAATAACTTAAATAGTCTCTATCCCCGTTGAATATACAGTCAAAGGCAAGGTTCTAAACAATCAAATTAGAGCAGCTATGGCTATTAACTGTTTCATAATAAAGATTATCTTTATGTCCATTTGATAGACCTCAAAGTCAAAGTGGGCAGCTATGGCTATTAGGATTCTAATGGATGGAAATTTTACAACTAGGGAGAAAGTTTCCTCTTAGTATACCCCTTTTTTTAAGATGAATCCCTTAGCTACTAACATAGCTTTGTATTTCTTTAGTTTCTCCTTTGAGTTAAGCTTTTTCTTGAAAATCCAATTGCATCCTATTGCCTTACAGTCTTGAGGTAGAGGTACTAATTCCCAAATCCCCTCATAATGTTTCCCTAGGTAGGTGAAGAATTCAGGTTGTCTACCAATTCGGGTACGTCTCCTAATAGGTGGTTTGGGTTCTCGAGACTCAATCTTGTCACTTGCTATCTCAAAGAGATCGGCTTGCTTATGAGTTTTTTTTGCATTAAGGAAATCATCCTCAAAGAAAAGGGTACCATGACTTTCTATGACAGCCCCATTATCAAGGTTGAATAATCGATACCTCTTACCATAATTAGGGTAACCAATGAATATACATTTGATAGTCTTAGGATTTAGTTTTGTCCTATTTTGGTATGAGATTAGGATATGAGAAAAACAACCCCATACTCTTAGGTGTTCGAGTACGAGCAGTGAAAATCTAGTGAGGAGTAAGACGGCAGTAATAGTGGGCGTACGGTTTAAGATGTATCATGTTGTCAATAGTGCTTCTCCCTAGAAATCTCACGAGAGCTTTGCATGCCCCATCATGGTCCTCACCATTTCTACCAAATTCTGTATCTCGACAACTCCATTTTGGTCAGGTGTGTAAGGCATGGTGTATTGATGAATAATACCATTCTCCACACGCAAGTCTCTAAAGAGTTGTGAAGAGTATTCAGCGCCTCTATCGGCTCTAAGTACTTTGATTTTTCAGGTTTGTTTGATTTTCTACATCGGCTTTGTATTATTTGAATTTCTTTAAGGCTTCGGATTTTATGTATATAAAGTATACATGGCCATATCGCAAGTGGTCATCAATAAATGTAATGAAGTATCTTTTGTGGCTTTTGGTAGCCACATTCATAGGACTGCTATCGTCGCCATAATATTACTCCCCTACACCATAGTAACAATGAATGAAGAACTTGTGCTCGGTCTGCACATCTTTGTTGTGATGGCTTCGTAAAAAATGTCAATTATATGATTTAATATATGTAAGTTCGTTGAGGGCAAGTCCTCAGTGGCGTCACTGGAGGACTCATCAAATTTTTTGGCAACATGTTTTTGGCCAGGTGGGTTTGATGTAATACCTCATGCAGCACAAGATCTTGTTGCTACAAATTGTAATTTCATTTTTGTTAATTTTTATTTTTAGCGATGTGGATAGACTTTTTAACCTTTTTTAGAAATAATTTTTTAGAAATAGGATTAGTATGAGG
Organism: Amborella trichopoda; assembly: GCF_000471905.2. Next base: position 4,466,033 of record NW_006499827.1, read on the forward strand.
GTTTTTTTGGTTTAGTTTGATGAAGTCTACTGTTTAGAAAATACGTTTCTTTTTAGAAGTGAGTCAATTTATTTAAATTTCAAATAAGAGCCTATCTTTTCTTTTTTTAGAAACGATAAGTATATTTTCTTGATTGAATGGGGTCCGTATTTTATTTTGGTCAGTCAAGATGTTTGCTTCCAAAGTCGTTGTATTTTTTTAGATTCCATTGTAGAAAGGCTTGGAGCAAATCTTTTAGTGGTTTGCTTCCTAAGATTAAGGTTGGTAAATTTCTTTTTAGGTGGAATGGCATGGTCTTTAGTTAGGCGGTTATCCAATGAAAAAAAGGAAATCCTATCGGTATAAAATAGTGTTTAAAAAAATGGATAAGTGACTTGAACCGGTATCACCCATATCCGTGTCGGATCAGTGGATTGGTTTCGAGAATCGGGTGAATTGGTAATTTTTGTTTCAATTTTTTTTCAAAAAATCACTTTAGATCTCTAAAAATAGTATTCTTTTAGTTTCTAAAAGAAATTAAGCGTGAAACATTATGTACTTTCATTACTTTGTAAAAATAGGTGAATACTGAGAGTTTGTTTACCTTTCTGGATGTCTGGTGTGTCATAAGGTTAAATTTGAACAGTTTCAACAAGTCTACGTGGCTCAAAAATCAACATATAACGACCTTTCCTTGAGAGCTTAATATTTTCGATGCATAATCGTTATGTTTTGATTAGTGCACTAATCGATAGGTCCCCGGATTGTGTTTACAACATTCAGGTCGAATAAGGTGGCGGGACTAATACAAATTTCATCTTAGTGTAGTTTAAAACTTGATGACGATTTTCTCCAACCAAGGGAGAATGATGCATATCAAAATCTGGTTGCTACAAGTTGTAATTTTATTTTGGACAGGAAAGAGGTGGCCTCTCGGGTCGATAACAAAGATACTACTCACATGGCGAAATTACCTGCCTCCCTTTGCAATGGAGGTATTGACCCAATATAAATTTATTGGTGACTAACACTCGGCCAATATAACCGCGTTTTAGAGAAAAAAATAAAGACTACGAAGAAAATCACAAACGAAAGGAATGAACGTGCGGATCCAAATCGTTTGCTACGGCCCACAAGCAGAAAAAACACTTCAAGAAGCGCATCACTATAATAAAAACAGACTATTTCATTCGATAAAAAATTCACCCCTTTACATGGTGCTGCCTCTTTCTTTTATGGTAATAGTAATTCCTTTCTGTCATTGGATAACCACCTCACTAAAAGATCATGCCATTCCTCCTAAAAGAAATCCACCGTCCTTAATCTTAGGAAGAAAACCACTAAAAGTTTTGCTACAATGAACGCTAAAAAAAATTATGACTTAGTAAGCAAACCTCTATAATGACTTGCCAAAATAAAATGCGGACCCCACTCAATCAAGAAAATAGACTTATTTTTTCTGAAAAAAAAAGAAAAGATAGACTCTTATTTGAAATTTAAATAAATCGACTCACTTCTTAGAGAAAACCTCTAGATTGACTTCCAAACTTAAAATGTAGAATTATGGTGCATCTAAGAAATTCATCGTAAAATATTGTTTTGAAGTTGGAAAATCTTCTAATTCATCATCTCGACATTGAAATGTATAAGTATGAAAAGAAAAAATATTTGGAGTCTCCAAAATAGTGCATCTTGCAATACGTTATCTAAACCGTCCATTTTTTAAGATTTTCATGTGTTTATACATCTATTTGATTTGAATCAGTTTTGGGGTTAAATTTATGGCTAAAAAAGGGGGATCACAAGCGATCTCTCTGTTCATTTTTTTTGTTTTTTAAACAAATGTTATCAAAATTTTATTCCTAAAAAAGGGGGATTACAAGAGATCTTCCAATTCATTATTTATACCGACTCGGTGGAATGTCTCTCTGTCTCTCTATGGAACTGTTCACTTTGCATTTTAGAGTGCCAAGAACACATGATTCATGCCTTTACACATTATTTAGGCCATTTTGCAATAAGAGTTCCATGAATACATGATTCATGCCTTTTCACATTATTTAGGTTGGCGAATGTCTAATTTGGTAGTTGGTGATCCGTGGTTAGTAGTGAGTAGAGGTTACCTTCATCCTAGAGCATACCTCCATATGCAACTTACACGAACCTCTTTATATCCACGCTTCCCAACTGTCTGTAGAATATTTTTTTTTTCAAAATTACCCTATTTTTGAAAATTTTTAAAAAAATCGGAACTGCAAGATCCAAATTGCTCTCTTTTTAGATCTTTAGGATACCAAGAAAAAAAAAAAAAATTTGGACCTTCAAAGCACAAAATTTCGCGGAATAAAAGAAAGCAATTCAGAACTTCAATGTCTAAAAATGCCCTATTTTTGGATCTTTAGGATCTGAAAAAATAAAAAATTAAAAAAATTGGACCTTCAAAGTCAGAAATTTCCCTATTTTTTAATATTAATTTTCCTTATTTTTTATTTTGTAATTGTTGGATTTTGGAAATCCAAACACTAAAATTTTTCGGATTTTAGATTTTGAAAATCCAAAAACTTTAATTATACTTGGTTCATGGAAAACTAAATTTTGGATCTTGGAAATCCAATAAGGGCAATTTGGTTATTTTTTAAAAATTGTGGCAAAATGTTGTAGTAACGGATATAAAATGGGTAGAGTAGTAATAACGTAAAATTTAGGTGAAATTGTGAAATTTTAGGTGAAATTGTAATAATGCTTAAAACAATATATATATATATATATATGGAAAACTCTTCCCAACGTCTATAGGCGCAAATGAACAATGATTTTGCCTGCCTTCATCACCATCTAAACTTTATCGGACGATCACAGTTGTGCGATAGTATTTCAATTTTCATTTTTTTTATATTAATACAAATTACTTGAAATTTGGAGCGTGTGTACATCTTAGTGAGGCGCACCTAATAAAAAT
>NW_006499827.1:4471736-4497255 GCF_000471905.2 Amborella trichopoda
CAAGAGGCCCACACATCTACATATGTGGGCTTGGCCGCATAGAAATCGGATCCTATAATTATTATGGGGAATGATCTTAAGTCCCCATGTCATTGTAATATAATGAAATCACCCTCCTAGAAAACCATGTTTGTGGTATTTATATGACCCCAAATTTTGCACACATTTTTTTCATCCCTATCATCAATCCTAAAAGATAAAAAATAAAAAATAATCAATTTGCACCTTATATATGGTCAAAATAAGTTTCCTACAACAATGAATTTTGACCGTCTATTTGGTGAATTTCAAGATCTTGGACTTTGTGAATTGAAAATCAATACTGTTTTTTTTTTAAATTGTTAATCTAATGATAATAAAGCAATATAAAGAAATTAGAAAGGAAAAATATCTTTCTACGGCCTATATCTAAGCATCATTCTAAACGGATGGCCTATATTAATTGGGCTGAAAAAACATTTTGTAAGAAATGCTTTCAAATTTTTCTTTTTGTTATTGCTCATTAAAATGAAACAAGTGTATTTTTTAAAATTTAAGTCCAATAAGTACTCTAATATTGGTTTTGAATATTGTTTCATTATATTGCAATATAACTGTAATCACTTTGACCAACCTGGACCAGCCCCATCCACCCCATAGGGTTCAAGTAGGACCCAAACTTGGACCTGATCCATAATGGGGCAAGATCAAGTGGACCCAGGCCTAACTTGCCAGGTCCATTGCTAAGTTGCAAACTCAAACCTAGTTCAGGTCTACCCATCGAGCCCATGGGTTCACCCAACCTATTTTCCACCCATAACCGACAAGTCGTTTGGCTGAGTTATTGATAACCATATATGAATAGATATTTTAGTATGTTTTTCTAAAATCATGAACCTTACATTTTTCTATGCCGAATCCCACGCTAGCACTATGTTCTTTAAACTAGGGTCAAAGTAGGGCATGCAAAGGGAAAGGCCTGGCTCGGGCCAGCCTTGGCCCTAGCTCTGCTTTACTCCCTACAAGGCCGGCCCCAGCTCGAGCCTAGCTGTATCATGACTTAATTAGATCTAAACCATTGTTTAAAAAATCGATGACTTGATTCGAAATTAGGCATTTTGGATCAGGTATCACACAGCCCGTCCCAGATCTGGGAAGAAAAACAGGATTCGGGAGATTCCTCATAGGTGAGCATCGATCATATTTTTTTTTTTTGTCATTTCATCGATTCCAGACGAATTAGGACAAGATTTTTTATCATATCAAAGGGCTTTTGTTCTTGATAATGTTATTGACCATAAATTGTAGCTAATTTTCACGTATTTAGGTCGATTGCTTGTATATTTTCGATTTGAAGTCACGGGTTTTGAAGAACATGTAAGGGCTTTTCTTTGCCGCCACCAGAAATTGTAGCCAAATTTTGTGATTTTTGGTCGATTGCTATGGATTTTGATTTGGAGTCACGGTTTTTCAAGAACAGTTTGGGGCTTCTTTTTTTTTCCCCACCAGATTATAGATTTTAGGCGAATTAGGGCACCATACTAAATGATGTCAAAGGATTCTAAAAATAATGATGTTATTCATATGATTTTGGGTGTTATTTGTATGATTAACCAAGTTCTATTGCTTGATTTTTTAAGAAATCGAGTTGTGACTGTGTTTTCTAAAAAAAAGTTAAAAATCCACTAAAGTAATGATTTCAGCCAAACTAGAGCATAATTTTGAATGATTTTAGGGGGGTTTTGAAGATAGTGATGTTATTCAGATTATTGTTGGAGTTATTTGTGTGATTAACCAAGCTTTGTTAATCGGTTTTTTCAAGAAATCATGATTGTTGGTGTTATTTGTGTGAGTTAGGGTTCATCTGCAATTTTTTTTATTATGGCCTCAATTTTGATCGATTTTCTATAAATTTTGAGTCATTTTGAAGCTATTGATTTTGTCCATAATATTATGAAGTTAATTCGTATGATTGAACATGATTTCTAGTTTGAGTTTGCAAGATATATTTTAAAATTATGAATTATATTCAATTCTATTGTCAATTTATAATTATCCTGCGAAAATAACTTGTGTTGTTTAATTTTATTGTCAATTTTTAATGCAATAAAATGTATATTGTTGATACATAAAATGTATGTATGTTCTTGAAACATATTTTATAATTATATTATTTTTCTTATTAAAATTAGAGATTTTGACAAATACATGTTCCTCTTTAACTCAGTATAAGAATACAATTTTTTTTCTATTTTCTTGTAATTATATTTAATTATATGTCTTGAATGTATCATTATCATGCAAAAAATCTTGTATTTTTTATTTTTATTGTAACTTTTTTTAATGCAATAAAATATAAGTTAATGAGACATAATCAAATTATTCTTATTCTTATCCTACAATTTCATTTTATATCATGTTGGTAATATTATGATTTGGAGAATTCCGGCTTATTACTATATTTGATTTTTGTGAGAGTACCTTTTTTTTATAACAACTAACTTGGAATGGAAATTGTATGGACACCCAACTTAAAGAATACATGACCTCTCTTTTACTCTTTGGAATTATATTGATGTATGGACTTTGTATTTCTATCTTTGATTATTATAAGATCTTTTTTTAGTGATATAACAAATGGTTAACGCAACAAACATCCTGATAGAAAAACAACGTCTCATACTCTCAATCATCTCCTATTTGTACAAAGTAATGAAAATACATAATACACCACTCCTAATTTCTTTAGAAACTAAAAGAACACTATTTTTTGAGATTTATAGTGACTTTTTGAAAAAAAATTGAAACAAAAATTGTTGATTCGGTCGATTCTTCGAACCGAACTATCGATCCGATACAGGATGGGGCGAGCCCCTATGTCGAATAAATTGCCAAGCCTCCTTTACCGAAAATAATACATTAGGAGAATGAATCCATATTAAAGAGTCTCGTTGTTGTGCCAAAGGGATTGTGAATGCCTCCATCTCCCTCTGGGCACTGAGTAGGAGTCAGATGTGGAAGAGGGTGGATGCCAAGTTTGTGAGGAATCACATAGATAATATGCATCCTAGTGTTTAGCAAGATCCCTTAGGTCTCTATGTATCTGATTACCATAAGACTCTATAATATGTGAAGAGTCTCGAGTTTCTCAGAAGAGACTCCATGTCCATTGATTGATATAATGTACATACTTGTTTTTTATATACAAATTACAGTTGAGCAAAATAGAAATAAATCCCATAAACCTAAACTATACTCTGACTTACCATAAAATACAGAATACGGTACCTATCCTTCTCAAATATATCGATTACAATACACACCTTCCATATTAACCTGGTAGATAGTATATATTTTCCTTTTATACTCCCCCTCAAACTCAAGACGCTATGAGAGAGAGCAGCTGGAGTTTGAACACTAAGTTGCGGAAACGAGCCGTTGGATGTTTAGGTGCATACGCAGATTGCATGATCAACAAGCATTGAGGAATATTAGAACAGGGCAGGCTCAACCAATGGTAGACCAACAAACCTTAGAAACAGAAGACTCGAATAAAGTAAGCTTGAGCAAGAAACGAAAACTTCAGATCTTCTCCTAAGATAGAAAAATAGTCGAATCACCCGAGAAAACAAAATTACACTTGGAATAGCCAACAAAACTCGGTATATATCCATGATCAATTTAGCAGCTTGCTGACAGACAGATACACAAGCATGATCAAGTAACAAAGTAACAAACTTGATCTTACAGGAATGAACACAATGAAGATGAATTTGATTTTGATACCATGTGAAGAGTCTCAGGTTTCTCTGAAGAGACTCAGTGTCCATTAATTGATATGAATGTACATACTTGTCTTTTATAGATAAATTACAGATGAGAAAAATATAAATAAATCATAGACACCTAAATTATACTTAGACTTACCATAAAATACAGGATACTATATATATATATATATATAAGAAGGTTAGGTACAGCATACACCTTCCATATTAATCTAGTAGACAATATATAGTTTCCCACATATTAGACCTTGATATCTATGGATCTGCCTAAAAATCTACTTATTTGCCATCCCCAACAATCCATCTGACAATGTGGCGTAAAAGGGACTATGTAGATGCCCCTCCAAGCATGAGAGCAACTCTTCTCATATACTTCTCCATATAAATGAATTCTTGAAATATTTATGCTTAAAGAAACGTGCTATTAAGGAGGAACAATTAGCTAAGATTCGCCATGCCAATTTCATCATGCCGAGATGTCACGAGTCCCTAGACCCCTTTTTTCAAAAGTGAGACATACTTTCTTCCGCTTAACTAGATGAAAAAAAAAACATCATCCCTGCAAGTATTGCTAGTTATTAGTTGTAAATAATACACACTTTCTTACACCTAGTTCTTATGCATTAATAGTCACACTTTGTTAATGTTTAAAAGCTACCAAAATATGAGGCCACACCTTTCCTATGACCACCAAAACCAAATAAAGATCCTAGAGACTTCGCAATCCTCACTCTCATTTTCAAAGATTTTTGTATTAAGATAGTTCTAAACCCTCTCATTAATGAATATCATTTCTTAGAATGCAAAGGGTCGGGGTGACCTCAAAAGTAAGATGTATGTTTTATTTCTGGTTTCTAAATTTAGACCTATAGTTTTTATTTTGCAAGAGACCAAACTTTCACTACGCACTATTTCTGGGGTTAGGGAGGTTTGGGGCTCAGGGTTTGTTGACTTTTTGGATATTGATTCCATAGGGGCCTCTAGGCCCTATGGATTATATGGGATCATTTGATTTTGAAATCTTTTGCTAGGGATAGATGTATGCTTGTGGGCTTTAATGGACCTACTCCAGGGTTTTCTTGGGGTCTTTTGATTGCTTATAGACCAAAATTTTCAGCTTTAAAATAGTGCTTTATCAATAAATTGTCTGAAGTTATCAGTGGTTTTCATTTTCTTATTTGCTTGGATGGTGACTTTAATCTTATCAGATGACCTAATGAGTCTCTCTCTATGACTCCATTAAATTCAACTAAGAGGCTTTTTAACAGTTTTTTTGAGAGCCATTCATTGTTTGATCTCTGTACGTAGGAGACGATCTTTAATTGGTCGAATACTAGTACTACTATCCTATCGATGTCTAAACTGGATAGGATTATAGTATCTGCGGATTGGGTAGAGGCTTTCCCTTTGGCTCCTGTGCGAGTTCTGCCCAGACTATCCTTGGATCATACCCCTATAATGTTATCTTCAAAAATTATTTCTTCTGGTCTCAAACCCCCAGGATGGAAATGGGATGGTTGAAGGAACAAGAGATAATAGACTTGATTCAAATTTTTTGAGAGAATACTATCTCTTATGCTTCGGATGACTTTTAGTTGCACAAGAAGTTGCTTAATATTAAGCATAGATCTCATGGAAAAGAGACAATAGATACTCGGTGAAGACGACGATTGAGGAAGGCTTGCTAGATATCATATTTTTGGATTTTAATATCCAACAGCAGGGAATCCTATGAGGTTTTATTTGAAAGGAATGCTAAGCTCAAAACTCTTTATGATCTTTGTAGGTCGGAAAAAATCTATTGGAAGCAAAGATCTAGTTTTAAATGGTTAAAAGAAGGGGATCAAAATACAAAATATTTCTACGCTATAACTAGTGTTATTAGAAGACAGAATGATATATCGGGTATTTCCATCCTTAGTGTGGATCCTGATATGTTACGACTTTTGCTGTAATTGAGCACTTTAAAAAGGCTTTTACGATTGAAGCTAGATTTACCCTAAGGTTGGACTGTGTCCTTTCAAATGCATGTCTCATGAATTAAGTTGTCTGTTGGAATTAAATGTATCTCTGGAAGAGTTAAAATTGTTAGTTTTTTCTTTAAATGGAGACAAGGCACCGGGACCTGATGACTTCCCCCTTACCTTCTTTCAAAAGTTTTGGGATATGACAAAGTGGGAACTTTTAGAGAAGGTGAGAGGTTTTTTCACTCGAGGGGAGATTTTGAGGGGCATTAACTCAACGTATATTGCTCTGGTCCCTAAAAAGTCGATTATTGCTGAATTATTTTATATTAGACCTATTAGCCTACTTACAAGCTTATATAAGATTGTGGCTAAGATCCTGGCTGATAGACTTAAATTAGTGCTGCCTGTTACTATTTCGGGTCCACAAGCGTGTTTTTTTCAGGATCGTCTAATTACAGATAGTGTTATGGTATCCCGGGAATGTATTCGTTCCAAAGTCTCAAGCCAAACCCTAGGCGTGGTGCTCAAATTGCACATAGAGAAGGCATATGACAGAGTGAAGTGAGGTGTGCTTCTTAAAGTGATGAAAAAAATGGGCTTTGGGGCAAAATAGAGAAACTGGATCTTCGAGTGCTTATCCTTAGTGCACTTTATGGTATTTTTCAAGGGCAGCTCTACTGGTTATTTCAAAGCTTCAAGAGGCCTCCGTCAGGGTGATCCCTTATCGCCCTTTCTGTTCACGCTATATGCCAAATGTTTTAGTTTGATGACCAGAAATATTGAAGATAAAGGTAACTTTGAAGGTTTAAATTTGATAATTTTGGTCCATCCCTCTTGTTCCATGATCGTTGGCAGTGGACTTTACCTCACGTTTCGCAGATCTGGAAATGACCCATTCCGCATGAAGTGTAAGTGTTTATTTGGTTAGTAGCTCAGGACAAGGTTCTCACAATTGATAACCTGGTTAAAAGAGGTAAGACATTACTGAATGTTTGTTTAATGTGCAAGGAGAATGCAGAATATGGGGAACACCTTTTCCTACATTACAGTTTTGCTAACAGAATATGAATTTGGCTTTTCCCACTCCTGGGTGTTAGTTTGTCTTTACCGTATTAAGTGCTGGGAGGAGTTATTACTCAGCTCTCTATAAATGACTTACCTAAGATTGGTACAGCCATTTGGAAGATCACAAGAGGAGTGTGATCTTGTGGGAGATATGGAAGGAACGAAACCGTAGAACCTTTGAAGGTGATTGTTTTACCTTTGAAGGAGTTTTAAATAAGATAAAGCATTCGGTATGGTGTTGGTTGCATGCTATAAAGGACGGATGTGGTATTTCTGAGATAGAGGTTATGATCAATCTTCAAACTTTATTATCTTTAGGTGTCTCAGAATTTGGGTAAGGAGTGTTTGGTCCCCACCAGCACAATGCCTACTTAAGTTGAATTTTGATGGCAGCTCGATGAGAAACAGAAGTGCAGCAGGTGTAGGTGGTGTAGTACGCGATTGGCTTGGACGGATCATCTTCACGTTTGCTAGGCCCATTGGAATAGCAGCTGCAGATTATGATGAAACGTTTGCATTCTTTCATGGATTGTGGATATTTTGCAATAAAAATTTTGGTAGTTTTTGTGTGGTTGAAGGAGATTCCATGAATACTATCCAATGGTGCAACAAAAACCAAAAGGTGCACTAGATATTGAAATATGTTGGCTCCAGATTGTAGATATTATTGTTGGCATTTTTGTATCTTTTCAGCATGTCTATAGAGAAGCTAATTCTATAGCTGATTCTCTCCTTAAAGGGCATGTTTCTTTGTCCTCTCTTTCTATTTCTGATGATATAATCTATTTAATAAGAACTGATAAACATTTGTCAAAAAAAGAAAAGAAAGAATAACATACGGATATTAAAAATTGCATGGCTTTTGGGGTTCATTCTCTCTAGCTGATATTTTATGTTCCATCTCTTAATCTTAAGGGATAATTGATGTCATATTAGGCATCCCCAAACCAATTAGCAGTGGCAATTACATTTCTTGAAAAATGAAAAAAATGTCTCTCTTGAACCATGGGTGTAACAAATTTGTAATTTGTTGAAGGAGCTTCAGATCATTGGTATGAAACCCTGAGGCTCCCTGTTTATTTTTCTTTTGAGTTATGGACAAAACTCTATTTCTGAACAACTGGGGCGCTAGATTGATCCGCTACTATTTTCAAGATTTTTTCAAGAATCCAAACCTACTTATCAACAAAATGATACTAATAATGTAGAAACAAAGAGTGCTCAGTGTAATGTTGTGTGTATCTTCCATTGAAGGAAAGAGTAAAATTATATACAACTTACAAGAAGATCTGAAGATCATAATCAACCACAATAAGGGCGAAGAGTTAGCGTATAGTTACAACAACAAAGAGAAAGCAGGAGATAAATGGAGAGAGTGAAACCGCGTAAAAGTTAGACTTTACACAATGAAATAAATACTTGGTAATACTTCCTCCCCCCTCAAGTTGGTGTGTGGCCATAAAAAACACCCAACTTGTGTTGAAGGTAGTCAAGTGGTCGTTGCTAAGTGGTGTGAAAATATTAGTCCACTGATTGTCCGTTCGGAGATACTTAGTGGAGATGATTCTGGCCTGCAATTTTTCATGAATGACATGGCAATCTAACTCAATGTGTTTGGTGCGTTCGTGGAAGACTGAATTGGAAGCAATGTGTAACGCTGCTTAGTTGTCCCAGTACAAGTCCATAGGTTGGGAATGTGCAAAACTGAGATCATGAAGGAGATGTTTGAGTCAAACTAGTTCACATGTGGTGGTGGCCATGGCCCAATATTCAGCCTCGGCAGTTGAATGGGAAACGATAGATTACTTCTTGGAGCGCCAGGAGATGGGGCTCTTGCCAAGAAAGGTGCAATAACCAGTGATAGAACAACGTGTGGTGGGGCAGCTGACCCAATCGGAATTTGAATAACCTGACAATTGGAGATTGTTAGACGATGGCAGAAGGATGCCTTTCCCTGGACTTGACTTGAGGTATCGAAGAACACGAAGAGCAGCATCCATGTGAGGTTGATGAGGATGTTGCATGAATTGGCTCTAGGAATTGATTGAGAAAGTTATTTTAGGTTTTGTAATAGTCAAGTAGATGAGACGCCCCATAAGCTGTTTATAGGAGCTGGGATCAGATAGCAGTGTGCCATCTTCAGTGTTGAGTTTGAGATTTTGTTCCATGGGAATCACTGCTGGTTTAGCACCTAAAAGTCCTGCTTCTTCAAGAATGTCAAGAGTGTACTTTCGTTGAGAGAGGAATATCTCTTTGTTGGAACGAGCCACTTCAATGCCCAAAAAGTATTTTAGGAAACCAAGGTCCTTGATTTTGAAGTGACTGTGCAAGACCCATTTAATGATTTCAAGCACGTGATGCAAGAAAGACAAATATTCCACTATTAAATTTTCTGCCTTCTACACATATTGAGAAAATTTTGTATAGAACTCTAATTCCTCATATTATTTTATGATAGATCCTCTTTTCGTTTTTGTTTTAAGCGGCCTAAAAAAACCCCTAAAGATTTCACCATATCCCATCATCTTTTATCTCCCTCTTTTATTGACTTTTGATTATAAAAATTAACCCCAATAAATATTTTTATACCATTTCAACTCAAAAACGTTTTTAATGGGTGGAAAGGGAAAAGATGCTCAAAATTTTTTTTAGGATGAAATGGTACAAGTAATAATTGTTTGGGCTAATTTTTATGGTCAAAAGTAAAGGAGTACGGTGAAATCTTTAGGGGTTTTCTTATGCCGCTTGAAATAAAAACAAAAGGAGGGTCTACCATGAAATAATACAAGGAATTATATTTTTTCACATGAACGGTAGACTAGAAATCATTTGTTATTTCTTTTAGGGCCCGTTTGGATCCCTGGATTTCTCAATATTGGGAAAAGTCAATCTTGGAATTGAATTTTTTTAAATTGACATTTTCTGGAATATAGTGTATGTTGTTTGATATAAATCAAGAAAATGTAAATTCCTTGTTTGGATTGCCTGGAATATCTTTTTTTTAGAAATGCAAAACCTTTCTCTCTCTCTCTCTCAAATTTTTGAGATAGTTTCTCTCTCTAAAATTTCTCTAATATTTTAATACAAACTCTTTCAAAATCTTAAATTTGAAACAGTCTCTCTCTCTAAATATTTTGAGATAGTTTCTCTTCCTAAAAATTTTATATACTTTCTCTCTTTAAAATTTGATAGAGTTTCTCTATCTAAAATTTCGAGATACTTTCTCTATAAATTTTTTGAGATAGTTTCTCTCTCTAAAAAATTTCAAGTAGTTTCTCTATTTAAATTATAATGTAGTTTCTCTCTTTAAAATTTTAAGGTACTTTCTATTTAAAACTTAAAATTTGAGATAATTTCTTTCTAAAAAAAATTAAAATAATTTCTCTCTCTAAAGCTTAAATTTTGAGATAGTTTCTCTCTCTAAAGTTTTTAGAGAGTTTTCCTCTCTAAAATTGTAATATACTTTCTCTCTCTAAAACTTAAAATTTGTGATGGTTTCTCCATTTAAATTTTTTTAAATAGTTTCTCTCTCTAAATATTTCAGGTACTTTCTCTTACTACTGTTGAATAACTATGCCCTCCTTAAAGTTGTTCTTGAGCTTGATACCTTGGGGCAAGGCTCTTGCTAAATGCGGTCTCCTTCTAAAATTTATATGGATGTGGATTTTGGATCTAAAATTTGATAGGTCGATAATCTCTAGCACCATGATCATTAAAAAATAAAATAAAATAAAAAATAAAAACAATAGAACTATTTTTTAACTCTTTTTCTAAGCCATCACTCATTGAGTCCTAAAACTATCCAGTCTCTTCCATATCTCACTTTTTGAGTCTCTCACTGAAACTTCCACTCTTTCTCTCAACCCATTTTTTGAGTCTCTTTCACTGAGACTTTTTCGACTGAGTCTCTTTCACTTAGACTTTCTCAACTTTCTATCTAACAACCTACTTTTTGAGTCTTGTATTGAGACTTTCTCTCTAAATTCCCTCTCTCGACTCTTTTCACCTTTTTGCCCCTTTCTGGTATTAGAGCCCAAAGGTTCGTTCCTTTGACTGCCTCTCTACCACAATGAAGCACGGTGAGCAAAAGAATTTTTAAAAAATGACTTGTGCATGGTTTTATGATAACATCTCCTATCCAGAAAAGCCCACTACCAATACTGAAGACAGACCTTTTATTGAAATTAAGTTTTTGCATCATTGGAATAAATATTCATCTGTGAGAGAAAAGATCTAATTATTCATTGCATGATGTGTGATCTTCTAGTTTTTCCTCCAAAGAAAAAGATTGAAAGAAAAAGATGGGTATATACTGAAGCATATCCCTTGCATATGATTGAATCTTAGGGAAGTTTGTATTATAGCAATTTCGGTGGAAAATTTAATACTTTATTGGAATTATATTTAGCCCCAAAAGATAGTTTTGTTTGCCCTGTATTTGTTGAAGTTTTAGAAAAAGAAATTTTTGGAGTTGATTGGAAAGTTATAAAAAATAAATTTGATGTGCAGGGGAAATCTCGAGATACTTTAAACTCTGCCTGTACTACTACTGTTGCTCCAAATGATAAAGTACAGGTGGTGAGAAAGAAGAAATGGTGTGACAAAGCAAGATGATGACTAGTAAAGATGTTGTTTCAAGAAAAAAGAACAAACAACAGGAAAAATGCTCGACATCTTGTCCTTACCAAATAATTGAGGAAGACTTTGTAAGTTCTCTATCCAGTGATGAGTCTAGTTATTCATTAGCATTTTTTGATGCAGAAACTCATATTGAACAAATTACACAGATTTTTCAAAGTGATTATAAGGGTCATGACATAAAATTGTTCAAAAAATCATTCAAAGAATATGACATCTCAAAAGAAAATCTGTATCAAATTTGAAAAATGGTGCATTCTCAAATTTTGTTATTAGTACCAGCGAAAATTGCTATAGATGGAGGAGAAAATTGGAAGATAGAAATATTTCTTGACACTGGCACTAACATCAATTTTTGCACCAACGAATTATGGAAAAATTGGGTAAAATATTCTAAAGGCCAAGAAGTTGATAAGATGAATGGTAGAAGAAAAGTAACATAATTTATCATTAATGTGCCTGTTAAAATTGGAGAAAAAAGTGATTCTGGTAAATTTTGTTAATATTGAGGATGGAGGATATTAAGCAGGAATAGGCTCCGTAACTCTAGATGAAATAAGCCCTTACACAGTATAGAGAGATCTAATAATTTTTAATATGGAAGTAGAATAGGAAATTGTACCTCGGATTCCACCAAGTTTCAAAATAATGACAAACAAAATTCAAAGCAATCATTCTATAATAAAAATTATGAAAGATATTCAGAAGCTAGAAAATGAACATGACAAATATGAAATCATCCAACAAATAAAGGACATGAGCTTAGAAGATAGTTCAAAATTGGTTGATATTGGTGGAATTCGAAGTACAATTTCCTTTTGTCCTTCCATAGTAAAAATTATCAAATCCTTTGACACTGTGTAAGGGCTTATTTCATCTAAAGTTACTGTGCCTATTCCTGTTTGATATCCTCCATCCTCAATATTAACAAAATTTACCAAAATCACTTTTACTCCAATTTTAACAACAACATTATGGAAAATTCTCCTAATTTTTTTCTACCATTCATTGTATCAACATCTTGGCTTTGAGAATATTTTACCCAATTTTTCCATAATTCTTTGGTACAAAAATTTATGTTAGTGCCAATATCAAGAAATAATTCTATCTTTTTTCAATTTTCTCCTCCATCTATAACAATTTTCACTGGCACTAGTAAACATTTTTTGGAATGCACCATTTTTTCGAATTTGATACAGATTTTCTTTTGAGTTGTCATCTTTTTTTAATGATTTTTCAAACAATTTTCTGTAATCGTCTTTATAATCACTTTGAAAACTCTGTTTAATTTGTTCAATATGAGCTTCTTCATCCAAAAATACTAATGAATCACTGGACTCATCATCACTGGATAGAGAACTTACATAGTCTCTCTCAATTATTTGGTAAGGACAAGATGTCAAGCATTCTTCCTGTTCTTTGTTCTTTTTTTCCAAGTCATTCCCTACCATTTCTTCTTTTTCATTCTTTTCATCACTTGTACTTTCATCATTTGGAGGAACAGAACAAGTAGAGGTAGAGTTTAAAGTATCTCAAGATCTCCATTGCCCATCAAATTTATTTTTCATGACTTTCCAATCAACTCCAAATTTTTTTTCTGAAATTTCAACAAATACAAGACAGATAAAACCATCTTTTGGGGTCAAATATAGTTCCAATAAAGCATAAATTTTTTTACCAAAATTACTGTAATACAAACTTCCCCAATAGTTAATCATATCAAAGGATATGTATAAGTACATACCCATTCTTTTCTTTTCAGTCTTTTTCTTTGGATAAAAAAGTGGAAGATCACTCATCATGCAAGGAATAATTAGATTATTTTCTCTCACAAAGGAAATTTTATTCAAATGATGTAAGAACTTAAATTTCAATTAACTATTGGTCATTGGCTTTTCTGAGTAATAGATGTTATCATTAAGCCATGCACAAGTCATTTTTTAAAAAAATTTAGGCTCACACACTTCTGTGGTCAGAAAGGGGGTCAAAGAAGCGATCATTTGGGCTGCGATACCAAAACTATTTTGAAGTTTGCTTTTTCACTATTAATCACTGCTCATTTTAATTATCTTTAATTACTCGCGAGCCATCATAGATGCACTATTTTGATGTACTGCAATATCTTGTGTGTGCAAAAACATGGACCTAAAGTCCAAAACCTACTGAAAATGATGTATCATCCATAAAATGGATATTTTTAGAGATGGATTTTTGAAGTAGGGCCTAAATTCAACATTTCCCTCCCTAAATTTTATTCGGGCAAGTTTACTTCAAGATTTTGATGTAGGAGTAAGAGTGGCAATTGGCTTGACCTTGGTCAGGCCAGCCCTCGCCCTGTCCTAGCCCTTATCCTTCCGAGGCTTGCTTAGGCCAGTCTGCAGGTCCTTACTGAGTCAGGGCAAGGATAAAAACAAATAACAAAAGAAAAAGAAAAAAAAAGAATAAAAGGAAAAAAAAAGGCCTTAGCCTGGTCCAAGCACTACTTTTTAGGGCACATATAGGGGTGGCAACAGTTTGGTATTGGTCGGGTCTAACAGACCCAGACCTGGACCCATAGCCAAATATATTCGAGTCCAGGTTTTTGGCCCAGACCCGACCCGTCGGGTCCCGAGTATGGTCGGGTGCATTGTCACCCTCACTATGAGCTTCCCTTTCTTTACCATCATATATCTAAATTAATGGAAACAAGGTCACAACCCGCCATTAAATTTCAAGCCTATTTGTCGTTAAATAGCTAAAGATGATTATGAATTCTTATTGTATATGATCCTTAGTACACCCAATTGAATAAAGCTGGAAGTGTTTTATCTCTAATAGTTACGAGTATGGGTCGGGTCTAACTGAACCCAAACCCTACTTACTGAGTCTTAATATGAGACCCATACCCGAGAGGTCACTGGTTGGGTCCAGGTCCATTGCCACCCTTAGGCCGCACAGATGGCTGCTCGGGCCCGTTGCGAGTAGCAGTAAGAGAGGGGAACGATTTAGCTACAAAATTTGTTGAGAACAAATTAGGCTTAGTAAGAAAGCGGAAAAGGTCAAAACATCGCGTTTTGTTCTTTCTCGGCGAAAGAAAAGATAGGCGCAAAAACAAATTTGAGAAAACTACGTTTGACCGATAACAGGTAGAGAAAATAAGGAACAGAAAGAAAATTAACAGGAAAGAGAGAGTCTCACTTACATGTCCATGGTCTCCAAGGTTGACCACAAAGGCACCATCAACGGGTTCAACGGTGATCCAAGTCTCTCCACCATCCTTGGTCGCCTGCAACCTCCCCCCCCCACCTGGTCCTGCAGCAGCAGCGTTATGGTCCCAGGGTTCGTGTGCCTCTTCAGACCGAGCGTCATGTCAGGCTGAGGGCACTTGGGGTAAAAGTTTACAACCACCTTCTGATCCATATCCACACAAGCCTTCGCCAAAGCCTCAGTCTCAAGCCCCAAGCTCTCTAATAAAACCCCCAAAAGCCTGCAACCCAGACCCATGAGCTCCTCACTGTACTTCACCACCACCTCTTACCACTCCTCGGGCTTATCAGGGCACCTACTGTAGTCCCTCAACCTGACCGGGTACAAGAAGTAGGTCACGATCTCTCTCCAATCTTGAATAGCCTCTCCCTGGAGATGGCTGCTCACTATGAATCCTCCCCACTTGCCACCCGACATGTCGAACCGGAGCTTCTCTTCAGGTGGGAGAGCGAAGAACTCTTTTGAGAGTTGGGTCATTTTGGCAATCCGGGAGGTGTCGATGCCATGATCGATCACTTGGAAGATGCCCCAGTCCTTGCACGCCGTGGCGACTGCCTCACGAATGGTAGCATGGCTGTCCGACTCGATCCCAACGTGGGATATGACCGGGATATCGGGGCTGAATTGGTTATATGCTACCTTGGGGCACTGGTCCTCTGGACGGATGAAGGTCGGCCGGAGAGTCTTCTCATCTAAGATGGTGGGTAAGAAGGGCTGAGATGTGGGAGACATTTTATGTTGAGTGCCCTCTGCTCGCTATGTACTGGTTTTTACTCTTTATGCTAACTCTGGTTTCTTTTTTTTTTTTGACAGAGATTCCCAATTTATTAATACGAGTTACTCAAAAGAGATTGCATCAGAAGAAAGTAACAAAGACGGCAAAGACACACCACCTTTGGCCAGGGAATCAGCAACATTGTTGGCTTCACAGTATACATGAGAAAAGGAGATAGAGAGAGATGCAGAAAGATCCATGATTTCTAACCACAAGGCTTAGAGCTTTCATGGGATGCGTGTTTCCTTCTTGCACCAACTAATAACATTTAAAGAGTCACCTTCACAAATACAACTAACTCCCAAAGATCTAGAAAAAATGATTTTAAGACTTTGCAATAAAGAAGCAAGCTTGGCGTGATTAGCCGTGCTTGAGCCTAGAGGACGCACATAGCTGAATAAAATCACCCCCAGATCATTACGCAGGACCCTCCCAATACCTGCCAAGTCAGGATTCCTAAAAGAATTGCCATCAAAATTCAATTTGAACATCCAGATTCTGGGGGAGACCAAAAGTACTTGGGTCGCATCTTAACCATGCTCAAAAGAAAAAGGTTCTGCAGGTTAAGCAAAACATCAGCGTGGGAAAGGCCCCAACCTTCCTTAGTTATTGAGAACCATTTCTGGATAGTAAGCAAGACATTCCCAAGCAGGCAATTAAAGGAGAGGCTAACACCATCGAAAGTACGTATGTTCCTTTCCTTCCAAATTCCCAAAGGACCGCTCCTCGAGCAATGTGCCAGAGGAGAGAACCACCAAGAGGAAAGTGGTGGAAGGTAAACTAAGAAACAATATCCTGAACCAACATCGAGATAATAGCATGTATCCCAAGTAAACCAAATAACCAATACCATAATCTCGAAGCAACAAACAATTAATAAAGAGATGATTCCCAGATTCACCATCAAGCTTGCACATCAAACAGATGTTAGGAAGTGCTTTACCTCTTTTGATCAGGTTATCAATCATTAAAATTTTATTTTGGATAGCCAACCAGATGAATACCTGAACCTTATGTGGGATAGGCCACTTTCAAACCTTAGCAGCAATGGGCAAGGACCATCTCCAGCTATCATGAAAAAGAAGTCTATAACAATATTTAACAGAAAATGTTCCATCATTTTCAAGTTCCCACACTAGGTGATCCTCAGCCCCTTGGGAAGTGTAAATAGAGTCCAAAAGTTCCAGAAATTGTAGCCATTGCAGAAAAGCGTCTCCCTCAAGTCTATTATAAGGGAAAGACAGATTCCAAGTAGGTCTAGACCCTCTCAGATCAACTACGTTAGCAATCATAGCATCTGGATGATAAACTTTAGCAAAATGATTCAGAAAAGTAAGCTTAAGGGGGTCATCTCCAAGCCACTTTTGGTGCCAAAAGGAGATCGACAAACCATTACCTGTTATCCAACGAAAGTGACTAGCAATCGTAGATCTACATCTAAAGATAGGCTTCCATAGACATGACCCCTCTTGTAGTCAACCACCACCCAACCACAGCCCATGCCTATCCATGCCATACTTTGCAGAAAGAGTCGCAAACCAAAGCTGGTCTGGCAATGAAAACTTCGCCACCATCATTTGCAAAACAGAGTTTTGTTCATGAATTTCAGTTTGCGAATTCTCAAACCTCCACTCGTGGGGGTACAAACTCGGTCCCATCTAAGCAAATGGAACTTTCGATCAACCCCCAGAGTCCCCCACAAGAAATTGCGCATCATCTTTTCAATCTTCTTGATGATAGAAGCAGGCATAAGAAATAGAGACATAAGGTAAATGGGCAAGTTCACTAAGCAGGACCGCAGCAAGGTAACTCTACTACCCAATGATAGAAACTTAGGTTTCCACATATCTAACTTGAACTGAACTCTTTGAATTACTGTATCCCATACATAAAGAGAGGGCTTGGAGTTAGAGATAGGAACACCCAATAGGTGAAGGGAAAGTAACCAACCATACAACCCAGACATGAAGCTAAAGAGAGAGTAAGATCAGAGGGACAAATGACTCCTATCACTAGGGTTTTACGATAATTAACCTTAACACCCAAATCTACCCACAAACATCCAAAAAACAGGATAGATTGGCGACTTGAATCACAGAAGCATCACTAAAAATGAGGGTATCATCAACATATTGTAAATGGGAGATGGTTGGACCTGAAGCAGAAACCGGAAAATTTGGCTCGAGCTCCCACATTCTGAAGTAGAATGCTGAAACATTTTGCATAGATGGAGAAGAGGAAAGGGGACAGGGGGTCCCTTTGCAGAAGTCCCTGGTGGCTTTGAAAAAACCTGAAGGACAGAATAGAAAAATGAGTAGTGGATAAACAACCGAAAATCCAGCTTCTCCACTTCACCCCAAATCCCATATTTTTAAGAATTTCCAGAAGAACCCCCCAATCCATATGATCATAAGCCTTCTCGAGATCTAATTTTAAAATGACCCCAGGAATCTGACTCCTTACTCGAGAATGAATACATTCTTGAGCCACCATGATACTATCAGTAATTTGACGATTCAGAATGAAGGTAGATTGAGTGGGGGTGTAATGAGGTCGGGGAGCACCAATTTTAGACGTTCGGCTAAAATCTTTGCCACTATCTTGTAGAGACTAGAAAGCAAGCTTATTGGCCTTAAATCTGACAAATCTGAAATAACTGATTTTTTGAGAATGAGGGCTATAGAGGTGACATTTATCCCCTTGAAAATTTTCCCAACATAAAGGCTCTAACCATATCCAGCAGCTCCAACTTGAGAATATTCCAAAATCTCTTAAAAAAACTAAGGGAAAACTATCCTGACCTAGAGCTTGTCTCTTGGAAAGGCAAAAACTGCTAACTTATGCTCATCTGAAGAAACATCTCTTTCCAAAAAGGATCTTGACGCAGTTGACGCCTTTTTAAAGGGCAAGCCTATCAATATAGGGGTAAATTTGACCTCCTTAGAAAAAGCTACTTTAAAATATTCGACAATAGTCCCCTCTCAGGCAACACTATTATTAGGGTCAATTCCTAGGATTGACCCGAGATATCATTTTCCCTCCTTCTAGCACTCGCAATTGCGTAAAAGAATTTAGTATTCAAGTTCCCCTCTTTGAGCAATTTAATTCTCGATCTCTATTTCTGATATATTTCCTTAGCCCTTCAAAGAGCCAAAAGGTCCCGCAATTTAGAATTTCTGACCCCTAAGTGTTCTATAGACAAAGAGCCAGAGGATTGAATTTGAAAATCCAAGGCCTTAATATCCAGTAAAAGTTCATCAATTTTCAAGGAGGCATTGACATAGTTTTTTTTCTTCCAAATGACAAGTTTGTGCTTAATGTTAAGCAATTTCTTATGGAGGTTAAAATCTGAAGAGTCCATAGGAATAGGATTCTGCCAGTTTGAAGAAATAAGTTCATTCACTTCCCTATCTTCTAGCCAAACCAATTCAAGCCTAAAGGGACCACCACTAGGCAAACTCGAGCATAAGAAGATGGGGTGTGGTCAGAAGATAACCGAGGGAGTGCCCGAACAGAAGCAAGCAGGAACAAATCCATCCAACCAGTAGAAACTAAAAACCTATCCAATTTGGACATAGAGAGAGAAATCGTGTTGTTATTGGACCACGTGAATTTTGTGCCAGCTATTGGTAAATCCAACAGAGAGTTTATCTCAATAAAATTGTTAAAAACGCTCATGGAAGAGTTGATGGGCGTGCCAGCTAAACATTCATCAGGTCATCTTATGAAATTGAAGTCACCACCAACATAAACTGGAAATCCAAAATTTCGAATCACATCATCATATCATTAACAAAAGCCTCCTTAGCAATAAAATCAAAGGATCCATATATATTTATCAATCCCTAGGAAGAACCAGAAGTAGGACCATGAAAACCAGCTAATAAGAAATTAATGCGATGGATAAGAACAATTCTGTAGCAAAAGAGGGTCCCATAACACCCAGAGGGCACCCGATTGGTCTGAAGCATCATTCCCACAAAAGACCACTACACCTGAGCCCCAAATCTCCCGAACCCAAGAGACATTGGGGTTCCATAACTTAGTTTCTTGCAAAAATAAAACCCATGAGACTTTTTAACTTAGTTTAAGGTAATAGGTGGACTTCTAACTCTGGTTTCTCTTGTGTTATTTGATACTTTTCCTTTTATTAATTAAAACTTACTCTAATATTCAAAAGTAAACCAAAAAAAAAAGAGGGGAATCTACCCACTTAGCTACCTGGGAGAGCCTAATTACGGCTCAAGGAGGGTTACAGGCTTTCGGCAAGCATTGAACAAAATTAAAAATCTCTTGGGTTACTGGGGGCCTTTATTCCTGTTAGTGGACGGTGATTAGCCAATCGACTATTGCATTTCCACGGTGTGGCCTTAAGGTAGGAGGAAGCCTGGGTCTTTGGTGATTTAATTAAGGATGCGGTTTGTATAGACAGAGGTTCTAAACAATCAAATTAGAACCCACTTTTAAGTAGTGTCGAGAAATGTGGTTTTAATACTGAAAATATTTGACTACCTTAAAACTTATTTTCATCTTTAATTATAAAATTTAAATATTAAACATTATTGTAGATTGAGGAGATCCATGAAAACTTGAACTCGTTAAAAATTGACAGTCCAAAAATTCCATACAAGATACACTATTTTCAAAACTTGAAATTCTTTTCTCAAGTCCATATATCTTAATGTTGAGATGTTCACTTTGAGGATATTTAAGCATCAAAATAACCTCTTCTAGTAAAATTTTTTAGGTACGCTTTATTTTGATTGTTTAGAGCTTAGGCTCTATATAAGCATTTCCCTTTATTTGAGGTAATAGGTGGAATCATTTTTGGGGTTTTGAGAGAGGTAAATAAAAGGTTGTCGTTTTGCTTTGGTGAATAAAATTAAAAAAATAAAAAATAAAAAATTGCGTAAATTATGTGGGGAATAAAGGGCCCAACACACTTTCTAAATGGTTAGAGAACACGATGTGCGACTACGGTATGAGGTGCTACCACAACCCCAGCCCTTTCCTAATGAAAAAGTTATGGTGAGAGAAAGCAAGCCCTTTCTTTTTGTCATGGTGGTGCGTAGAGGAGAGCTCGACCCCTCGTTGTGGTCCTCTTGCCGATTTCTTCTTTGTATATTCTTTCATTGTAAAACGCTGTTGTTTTGTTAGATATTGGCTGCAGGGCATCTTAGTTTTAGTTTCCTCACCTTGTTGACAATATACACTTTTTCTTAACACCTAATTCTTTTTCATTAATCGTCGTAGGGTGGCAACCGGTCGGATATGGGTTGGGTCCTGCTAGACCTAGATCCAGACCCAAATATATTTAAGTCCAGGTTTTAGACTCGAGACCAATCGGGTTTAAAAGTTGGACCCATACTCAAAGTATTGGCAACAAGGTCATATTTGTCGTTTAATAGCTAAAGATGATTATGAATTCTTATTGTATACAATCTTTAATACATCCAAACGAATAAGGCTTGAAATATTTTATCTCTAGCAGTTTACGAGTATGAGTCCTGTCCAACCGAACCCTTGACCCGGACCCAAACAATATTCGGGTCCAGATTTTGGACCTGGATCCGACCCACCGGATCCAAATGTTGGACCCATACCCCGACCCGTTTAAATATACCCAACGGGGGGCAGGTCGCGGGTTGGTTCCGTGTCCATTCCACCCCTGCAATTTGTTAATGTTTAAAAACTACAAAAATGTAAGGCCACACCTGTCCAATGACCGCCAAATTAGATCCCAAAAACTTCGTAATCCCCACTCTGAAGCTTCACATAAATTTGTTTTGTATCTTTTCCACAGTTTCAAAGATTTGGGTATTTAGAGATCAAACAAGAAGAAAATAAGGATATTACAAAGTGTGTCGCTTTTTGGAGTTCATGCTCCCACTTAATAACAAGTTTGCTTTCTAGCTTAATTTTTAGAGAAAAATATAGATATCCCAAAATAAATTTTGTAGGCATCTTATCCTCAATAATTTTTAGTATCACACGTTAGACCTCAACACTTTTTTTTATTTATTTACCGCTCCCAAGTAAAAAAAACAATAAAACTACTATAATACCGCTTTCATACCCTCTCTCTCCCTCTAGAATACCCTTACTTTCTCTCTCTACCCCCTCTCTCTCTATCTACCCTCTCTCTTTACCTGCCCTCTCTCTCACTCTCTCTTTTTGTCTCTCTCTACCCACCCTCTCTCTCACTCTCTCTTTCTGTTTCTCTCTACCTGCCCTCTTTCTCACTTTCTCTTTACCTACCTTCTCTCTCATTCATTCTACTTTCTCTTTACCTACCTTCTCTCTTATTCATTCTATGGATCTAGATATCAGCAACTTGGGATTTTGAGAATAACAAGATAAGGAGATAAAAAACTTTAAGAAAGAAAAGGGGTCACTAAAAGTTGGATAAAGGTGATCTAGCACAGTGTATAAATTTTTAAATTTTTTTTCTCACCGATTAGAACACTTACGATGATTCAATTATAGTAAATTAAACTAAATATAATAATAAATAAATAAATAAATCGGTTCTTACTTATTGCCTCTATTCAGAATATAGACAGCACAAGAGACTGCCTCAGCCCAAAATTCTTTTAGCATGTTTTTGCATTTGAACATGCTTCGTGCCATTTCCATAATTGTCCGGTTTTTTCTTTCAGTCACTCCATTTTGTTGGGGTGAATATGGTGCAGTAAATTGATGAAAAATACCATGATACTTGCAAAACTCATCAAATGCATTTGAAAAATATTCACCACCCCTATCTAATCTTAACGCCTTGAAATTTTTGAAGATCCCAAAGACTTCTGATTTTTCTTTCAAAAAATAAACCCAAGTCTTCCGACCGAAATCATCAATGAAGGTAATGAAATACTTATGTTGCCCATAAAAAATTGTGCTAAGTGGCCCACATACATCCATATCGATAAGTTCAAGGGGGTTTGATGCTCTATATGAAACACCACTTGGGAAGCTTTCATGGTGATGCTTCCCGAGCATACATCCTTCATAGCCTTTTCACCATATTTCGATTATACAACAATTTCAAGCCATTAAAATTGAGGTAACCAAACCTCAAGTGCCATAACCATGGCTTTTCTTTTAAAGATACATTTACGCATTGCAAAAAATCAATTTTGATATCTAAAGAAAATGTCCTGTTTTTTGACATGCCAACTCTAACAATCAAGTTTTCCTTTTTATCTTTTATGGTAAGGGTGAAATCCTTTAAACGAATATCATACCCTTTTTTTAAAAGTTGCCCCAGACTAAGAATATTATTTTTCATGCTTGGCACATAATAGACATTGGAAATAAATCCACGCTTTCCAGTCTTGAATCGAATTAAAATTTTAGCTTTCCCTTGGACCGGCACTTTTGAGAAATCACCAAATGTTATATTACCATACACTAATTCATCCAACTCCACGAACATTTCTTTTCTTCTGCATATGTGGTTGCTTGTGCCACTGTCAAGAAACCATGAGTTGCTACTTTCACTCTCTTCTTCTTTACATACCAACAGGAGGATTGGTTCTTGATCCACTTTGGATTTTTCTACAAAGTTCACTTGTTTTCCATTTTATTGGGAGTTCTTAAATCTGCATTCAGAACTGTAATGGCCAAATTTTTTGCAATTAAAGCATTATATCGAATATCTATCTTATCTTTGACGATTGAATGGTTGAGTAAAGTTTCTACCACCTCGACCTCTTGAGGATTGCAACATCTGCTTGTTTCCTTTTTTAGTATTGAAATTGAAATTATCATAGCATTGTCCACTTCTATTAAATGTCTCACGTTCTGTTTTACATTTACCTCTAAATCATCATCTGTTATCTTTTAGGGAGAGATTAGTTTTGAGCACTTGTTTCAAAGGGGTATTTGATTTCTTCATCATTCTTTGTTCATGGGCTTGCAAGGAACCCACGAGTTGATCAGTAGTCATAGTCGACAAGTCTTTACTTTTTTCTATTGCTACAACTATGTGTTCAAATTTATGGATTAGAGATCTTAATATTTTCTCCATGATACGCACCTCATCTAACACCTCACCATTTCTCTTGAGTTGGTTTACTACTGCTAACACTATTGAAAAGTAATATGAGTATAATTTTCTCTTTCATGTGAGGCATCTCGAACTCGGCTCTTAATGTTTGCAAAAGAACTTTCTTCACTTTTTCTTCTCCTCATAAAACATTTTGTAAGATCTCCCTTGCTTGTTTTGCAGAGATGGTGGAAGCAACCTTTCCAGATATGCTTTCGTCAATGCTCTAATACATTAAAAACAGAGCTCTCTTGTCTAGTCTCATTGATTCTTTTAGGACGACTTTCTGGTTGTTTGGCATTTCTTCTTCCTCTTTTGGGGTTCGAGGTTCATTGTATCCTTTTACAACAATTTCCCATACATCATGTGATCCGAGTAATACTTTCATCTGAATGCACCAATTTTCATAAATTGTTTTTTTTTAAGACGGGAAACTGGTGGTTGGAACATCATACTTGAGGATGCCATTTTTTTCATACCTTACTCTGATATCAATTTGATAGAAATTTATTGCAATAAAAAAAAATTCAAAATATAAAATAAAAATGTTTCAACTCAAAAAATGTATAGAAAGTTTAGATTGGATCAATCGCCACTTTCACTATTGCTTTAGAATAAAACACAAGGCTGTAGTACAATAAAGCAACCACAATCTTTCACTTACACCTAACTCACCCCTTCTATCTCATTACCCACATTACATCACAATAAAGCATTACTATTTATAGACTCAATCAACCGCCATTACATATGGTCTACGAAGGGCCACATGGCCCATCACATTGTACACCTCATTTCATCAAGCACTATAACGGTTTAGTTAAACCGCCACATATGAATCTTTTAGAGAGAAGGAATGCGCATAATCACTAAAAGAGAGAGCACACATTAGGGAGAGAGACATTGATACAGTTGGGCATATATGCATCAAGCACGTACAACATGGTAAGATATGAAAAGGAAAGGGGAAGTCCAACCATGCTTTAAGCCAGAATCTCATCCAGCTTTTGAGGCTGGGTGATCTCTTCCTTGAGCTCTTTATGAAGTTTCTGCTCCTGAGCAATCTTCTTGAGCCTCGCGAGCTGTAGGTCACGGCTCATCTTGCGACGATACATCTCCGGGAAGGTGATGGGCTCGTCGAGGATCGATTTCTCACCCCCCGCTAACTTGAGTGGGTATACAATGGCGTCAGGGGCCGGGTTTTGGAAGGTGGCGATTGAGAGGCGGCTACAATCAGAGTTCACCACAGCTTGGTGGTCGGCGTTCTTGAACCTCCCATTGCTCAGATACTATCGTTCACCCCCCAATCCATAAAAAACAATGTCACTTATCATGATGTAGACATTGGAAAAGAAGTAGAAAGCCAAAAAGCTACACAATTTTAACGTAGTATATCAAACATATTAGGTTGTTAAACAAGAGAAAAGGCAAAAACAGATTTTAAACTTATTTATTTAATATCAAGGCAGTTCATATAGTGGAAAAACAATGACTAAGTTCCTGATGGCTTTGTCCTCGCTTATTGTTATTAACATCATTATTGTTATTTAAGTCCCATTAAATTTTATTTTCCTCTTGTGCCTCCTTTTAGTTTAAATTTTTGACCGAACAAGCAGCGCATTAAGTGCCCTGCCTCTATTGAGACAAATTGTTTCAGATGGTTAATAATTTGAGGGTGTGGTTTGTACAAGGCCAATGCTCTAAACCAATGGTTTAAAAAAAGGATCGGTGACTCAGATCGGGCTTCTAAAAAATCGATTCGGATCGACGAATCGACTATCCGGATCGAGAATCGGGTGAATCGGTCAGAATAAAGCTTAAAAAAAATTCGAAAAAATTATTAAAATTCATTATAAATATTGTTTTTTAGGAATTCAATAAAAAATGAGGGTACTCCATTAAGAATTTTCATGTTTTTGAATGAATATGCGAATATTGATATGTTCTTTCAATGCATGAACCGCCATTCAGCATTTAATTTACAGTATTTCGTGCTCATCCCTACATTGTTGTT